>PVIW01000210.1:405012-680544 GCA_004026585.1 Noctilio leporinus
ATTCCACTACTTGGACTATACCCAAAGAATCCTGAAACACCAATTCATAAGAACCTATGCACACCTATGTTCATAGTGGCACTATTTACAATAGCCAAGTGCTGGAAACAGCCTAAGTGCCCATCAGTGGGTGATTGGATCAAAAAACTTTGGTACATTTACACAATGGAATTCTATATAGCAGAAAGAAAGAAGGAACTCCTACCCTTTGCAACAACATGGATGGAACTGGAGAGTGTTATGCTTAGTGAAATAAGCCAGTCAGTGAAGGACAAATATCATATGATCTCACCCATTATGGGACAATAATGAGCAAAACTAACAACAAGCAAAACAGAACCAAGTATATGAATACAAGGAATAGGCCTTCAGTGGTCAGGGAGAAAGGGGTTTGGGGGGAAGGGGGAGGCAGAGGCAAGAAAGGGGAGCAGCTTAGACAAGAACCTAGTATAAAGGAACCATGGACATGGACAACAGGTGGGATTGACTTTGGGGGGAAAGGGTGGGTGGGGAGGGGGACAGAGGGGAGCAAAAAGGGGATGAATGTAATACAACAACAATAAAATTTAAAAATAAATAAATAAAATATGTGTGTGAAAGTGAAATGCAATTAATTAGCCTTACATTTATTGCAAATGAAAATTCCTCAAAAATATGAAGTAAACTTAGAAATGCATTATTTTAAATATTGTCCTGAAATGTATGCACTAAGTGGAGTACACCTTTTAGTGAAACTGAAAAAGAAAATTTCCCCCAGTTCCAATTGTTAAAAAAGGTTCATCACTTTAAAGAAAAATCCAAAGTTTATAAGAAAAAGAAATCTGAAGCCAAATAACACAAAGACCAATTGAAAGTACCATCTGACAATAGATCCCAAATTAATTCTCTGAAAATAGTTAATAGAAGTGAAGGTGAACTATAATTTCCAACATAAGAATATATTAAAATATTCCCATTGGAAGAAATAAATTAAAACCAAAACTTGATGCTGCTATAAGCAGTCTCAGAATTATATATAAAACAGAAAATCAAAATGCTAAAACCTTAGATAAAAATTACTATTTAGCAAAGAAAAAAATTAATGATTTTTTTAGATATTTAATGGAATATTTTTAATAGGTAAGAAAGATGAAAATAAGACATGTCATTTTTGCATTGTAGACCATGACTAAATTATAGTTCTCATAATTGACCTTTGTTAACCTCAAATTTACAACCTAAGAAATGTATAGATAAGAAGCTAGAATGGAAAAACCATGGACATGGACAACAAGTGGGATTGAGTTTGTGGGGGAGTGGGTGGGTGGGGAAGGGGACAGAGGGGAGTAAAAAGGGGGTGAATGTAATACAACAACAATAAAGTTAAATTAAAAAAGAAAAAAGAAATGTATAGATGTGTCCTGATAGGAAGACTTGAAATGTTAAACTGTCTAAAATTTTCCCACACCTACTTTGTCATAGTGTAAGTCATTTCTTCTTTATTAGTGCTCTCTGAAACCATTTGCATCCGCTTGCTTTCCAATTTATTTTCCTTTCTTATTCACCTCTGAAAATGTACCCTAAGCCAAAACTCCTGTTTGTAAACCCATTTATTATTAGAATAAAGTAAATAGCTGATGCTATGTGCACAGAAACATTTCCAATGTGCCATCACATTCCTTAAGGATCATAAACATTTCTTCATTACTTGAAAGTGTATTTTCTTTTCCTTTTTATTTAAGGACTTTATTATTTTTAGAGAGAAGGTGAGGGAGAGAGGCAGAAGGGGAGAGAGACATTAATGTATGGTTGCCTTTCACCTGCCTCCAGCTACGAACCTGACTGGAGACCTGGCTTGCAACCTGGTTTTGTGCCCCTGGCTAGGAAATCCAACCAACTACCTTCAGGTTCACAGGGCGGGGCCTTATCCACTGTGCCACCAGCCAGGGCAAAAGTGTATTTTCTTATAACACTTCTGGCTTAACCAATTCCTACTCATTTATGTATATATGGAAAAATAAATCACATGAGTTAAATAAGAAGGTACTGTGTCTATAGATGCTCCAATGTCTAATATTTAATAAAATTACTTCTTTAACTATTTTAGGTAATCTTGTGAGGAGTAAAAACCTAGTCAAACAATATGCAAACTGTCCAACAAGAAAGTTAACAATTATAAACTTTTTCTAATTCTCCGAAAATAATAGCTATCAGGTCATTCAATACTCTCAAAAAACAGTTGAAGAATACAGAAACTTCTTTGGTACAATATTCTGTCTGGTAAATTAGAACAGTCCTTCATTTAATTTTTTTTCTTTCAACTTGAGAATTAAGTAACCTTTAGAGGAGATGGTTTGAAGCAAAAGAGTGATTAAAAACATGGACCAGGAACCATGCAAGTTCAATGGTCTTGAGACAGCTGCTTCTTGTGTCTCATTGACTTTCATTCATAAAAGGGAAAAACTAATAATACCTGTTTAAGAGGGTTGGAGAGAGAATTACATGAATTAATATATATAAAGTACATTATGTATTTAGTGTCTGGCATATAGTGAGGGCTATATAATTACTTACTATTACAAAAATGATAATAATCATCCTCCAACCCAGAAATAAATGATGCACTTTAAGAAACTACCTTATATGACAGATGTGAATAAATATATATTTATATATCTATATCTAATGAATCCTTTTAAAAAGTTTTCTTGTCAAGATTACATGACATGAAGTACATATGTATTTTTTCCCCAATATAAAAAATATCTACTATTATATTATTTTTCTCTCTAGACTGAACAATCTGAGGACATATCTCTTCAACTTTATCAAATCAGGGTCACTGCTGGGAGAGCCTCAATAGAGTGTATCTGTAAAGATGGCCTCATCTCGTTGAGGGCAGAGTTCCAATGTCCAAAACTGATTTCCCCTGAGAGGTCTTAGTGGTTATGAAGTTTCACTGAAATTCACACCCAATAGCAAAATGTACAGAGGGTTACCTTTAACCACAATATGTTCAATTTTTCAGGGGTGAGCTCTTTAAAGAGACAGCTATATTTAACTTATGTGTTCATTTTGTGCCCACCAGAAATGCATATTAGTTTAAAATAGGAGCCAAATAGCTCTTGAATATGGCATAATAACTAAAAGAATTCCATACTTCAGGGAAAAGATCACTCATGAGAGTCAAAATACAATTTCTGAGTCACCAAAATACATTTAAAGTTATGCTTATTCCTGTGAGAAAAAGAATAGAATAAATGCCATGTTACTGCTCAGAAGTCCAGTCTTGGATAGTGTTAAAAATAAATAAGAATGGGTATTTTCCTCTTTTAATTATTTGGTGGAGTCTTCAAAATCTATTTTTCTACAAACAACAATTTTATTTATCTCAATTGAGATAAAATTATTGTCAATATAGTTTATTTTTTATTATGATTGTGGTCATTGCTGAAATGAGAAATTTGACATGAAGTAATGAGCAACTTTCTTACATTCACACTTACACTGACTGCCATGAAACAAAATTTACATAAACAGAAAAACAACATGGTGACTAATATTTATGCTTAAACTAAGCAATGCTTTATCTAAACAAAATGAATCAGGTAGTTAGCAATATGTGAAATTGTTGAGGAGAGTTTTACAGTAACACTACAGTTAGTTGTCCTAGGTAAACATCACCTATCCATCAATAGATAGGAAAGACACAAGACTAACACACATACAGACACGTACACCTTTCCTTGTATTGGTGTACAAATTGGACAAAAGTTTATCCTATTTCTAAGATTTCGTTGTTGTTTCATCTGTTTTTGTATGATAAATTTTCTTTTCATCCTTTAGAATGTGAAAGTACATTCTAGACAAAAAATTCCTTATTTGGACCCTGAGTAAAGGCATTTAAAATTTCCTTTAATGGTTTTCAGTGAGGTCAAGAAGCATGTTACAGGAGGACACAAGATGGCTGAGGAGTAAGTGAAAGTTACACTACCCTACTAGAACCAAACTGGAGTTACAACTAAATTGAAGAGAAATTTAGTTGTTATTCAGTGTCCAGAATAACCAACTGAACATTGGCTGGAGAGAAGCCTTATAACCACAGACAAATGGAAGAAACCACTTCACCCTGAAGAGACTGATAGGAAGTGTGGAGGAGGCATGAGAAGCTGGCTGGGCCCCTAAGGTGGCAGCTGAAGTGCCAGAGGGATACTTTGGTAGCAGAGGGCTCTCCTGAGAAATGTGGTGTCTAACTCCAAGCTGGGCTCCCCAGCCTATAGAACCAGAGCCAGGAAATGAACCCAGATAACATCCAGCTGTGGAAAGTAACAAGGTTTCTGTCGGGCATGGTGAGATGGCTGGAGACTCAGAAAGCTTCTTAGAGAGTTAGGGAACAAAATTATGTTTGCAGTCATTTACCCTGGGCTCTGGCAGAGGGAGAGCAGAGTGGACTAGAGATGCATAAGAAGATTCAAAGGCTGGTGGCTCCTGGGAGAAAAGTGAGGGTGTTAACCACCAGAATCCCTGTGCTGAGTCATTTCCCACACTGCAGAAGCCATCCCTCCCAGGCAGAGCAGTTCCAGCCAAGACCAGCCACCTGAGGGGGAGCAATTGCCTCCCCCAGGTGACGCATTAAGCCTTGCTATTGAGGGGTCCAATGGGAGGTTAACTCAGTGATTACTTTTAACAATTAAGGTGGATATCTGAGGGCTCTGAGACTTTAACTGATCCTTCACCAGGCTCGGTGCTGAAAAATGGCAGCTCTGGTGTGCAGATGTGCTCTTTCTGTACACACTCAGGTCCAGCATAGGCAGCCAAGAGCTGTGGCTCACTGATAACTCCAAACAGGTTGCAAGGGTCAGTCACAGAAAACTTGCAACAGAAATCTGAACCAGAATCTTTGCAGATCTATTTAATACATAGAAACAAACACAAATAGGCAACCAAAATGGGAAGACAAAAAAAGAAAAAGAAAAAAGAAAGAAATAAAGAAATAACAAGAGAAATGTCCAGAAGAAGAACTAATGGAGGAATACAAGTAATCAGATATAGAGCTTAGAGTAATGATTATAAGGATATTCAACAGCATGAAAAAAATATATATAAACCATAAAAAAATGACTTGTCAAAAATAAAAAATACAATATCTGAAATAAATAATACACTGGAAAGAATAAACAGTAGGTTAGATGAAGCAAAGAAATGAATCAGCAATTTGGAAGACAAGGTAGAAAAACACCCATGCAGGGCAGAAAAATAAAAAATAATTAAAAAGAATGAGGAGAGCTTAAGAATCTTTTGGGGACAAAATGAAATATCATGGAAATACCAGAAGGAGATGAGAATAAGCAAGTGTTCAAGGACCTATTTGAAGAAATAATTACTGAAAACATCCCTAATCTAGTGAGGGAAAAGGACACACAAGTCTAGGAAGGACAAAGACTCCCAAACAGAGGAACTCAAAGACACATCATATTTTTTTCTAGTGTAACATTTATAAAAATATGTATGTGTGTAAATGTATTTATGCATGTGTTCAGTAATATTACAACTGGTATTACTTTAAAAAGTAGTTTTATTTTTTTTGACACATTTTTTCTTTCTTTTTTATTGATTATGCTGTTACATTTGTTCCAATTTCTTTTTTTATTATTTAATTTTATTGTTGTTGTACCATCCATCCCCTTTTTTCTACCCTCTGTCCCATTCCCCACCCACCCACTCCCCTACAAAGTCAATCCCACTTGTTGTCCATGTCCATGGTTTTTCCATACTAGTTTCTTGACTAAACTGCTCCCCTTTTTTGCCTCTTCCTCCCCCCTCCCCTTAGCCCCCTTCCCCCAGTCCACTGAAGATCTAGTCACTGTATTCATGTATCCAGTTCTGTTTTGCTTGTTGTTTGTTTTGTTCATTATTGTCCTGTAATGGATGAGATCATATGGTATTTGTCTTTCACTGATTGGCTTATTTCACTAAGCATAATACTCTCCAGTTCCATTCATGTTGTTGCGAAGGGCAGGAGTTCCTTCTTTCTTTCTGCTGTGTAGTATTCCATTGTGTAAATGAACCAAAGTTTTTTGATCCAATTATCCACTGATGGGCACTTAGGCTGTTTCCAGCACTTGGCTATTGTAAATAGTGCTACTATGAACATAGGGACGCATAGGTTCTTCTGAATTGGTGTTTCAGGGTTCTTCAGGTATAATCCTAGTAGTGGAATTGATGGATCAAAAGCAGTTCCATTTTTAGTTTTTTAAGGAAACTCCATACTGTTTTCCATAGTGGCTGCACCAGCCTACATTCCCACTAGCAGTGCACCAGGGTTCCCTTTTCCCCACATCTTCGCCAACGCTTGTTGCTTGTTGATTTGTTGATGATTGCCATTCTGACAAGTGTGAGGTGGTATCTTATGGTGGTTTTAATTTGTATCTCTCTGATGGACAGTGATGTTGAGCATTCTTTCATATGCCTTTGGGCCCTTTGAGAGTTATCTGTTCACGTCCTTTGCCCATTTTTTAATTGAGCTGTCTCCCTGGTGTTTAGTCACATTAGTTCTTTATATATTTTGGATATCAAACCTTTTTCTGAGGTATTATTGGCAAATACGTTTTCCCATACAGTTGGTCCCCTTTTAATTTTGCTGCTAATTTTTTAAACAAATGAATTGACATTTTGAAATTATGAAATGAAAACTTTACATTAATATGATGGAGAGGCTGACAGAGGCAGTAGTTAAATGGCGAATTGTCTGGATGTGAAAAAAAAAACAAGAAGTACACCTTGGTGGTTACAGAATGGACAAAGGGATGTTAAATATAACAGAGGAAATGACGAAGCCAAAGAACTTATATGCATGACACATGGACATGAACTAAGGGGGGCATTGCAGGAGGGAATGGGGGGTACTGGGCAGAGCAAGGCAAAGTGGGAAAAATTGCAACAACTGTAATAGAAAAATTAGTAAAGCATAAATAAATACATACATAAATAAATAAAATACATCAATAGTTTATATAGTTATTACATGCTAAATGATAAAAAAAAAAAAAAAGACCTGGCTGGTGGCTCAGTTGACAGGCACCAGCATGCAAACCCAAAGGTCACCAGTTCAATTCCCAGTCAGGTTGCAAGCCAGGTCTCCAGACAGGTCTTTAGCTGGAGGCAGGTGAAAGGCAATCATACATTAATGTTTCTCTTCCTTTCTCCCTCCCTCCCCGCCCTTCTCTCTCTCTAAAAATAATGAATAAAATCTTTTTAAAAATATGATAAAAAGAAGGCTAAAAAACTATATCTCCACCAAGCCAGCAATGCAAGAGATGCTAAAGGGTCTACTTTAAGAAAATGAAGAAACAGAGCAAGACAGAGAGGAACACAGGTGCAAAGGAAAAAATTGACAATGAATAAGTACCTATCAATAATAACCTTAAATGTAAATGGAATAAATGAATCAATCAAAAGACATAGGGTAGCTAAATGGATAAGAAACAACTTTAACTTATGAATGCTTTAAAATAATCTTGTTATAAATAGATTTTACTAAATAATTTATAATTTTGTATTTTTGTTGTATCTGCATTGCTGTGGGTTAAGTTTTCTTAGATTGGAATTTTTTCCTAAGTTGAGAAAATCAAGTTAACTGCAGTGACTCTTGGAAAAATCAAATGTAGCTAAGGGAAAAAATTAAGAAAATGTGGTTGTGGATTATATAGATTGCATGCTATATTTCTTATTCACTGTTACAAAATATGTGCTTGTTTTGGGGTGTAAAATATACAGATTTAATTACTAATTTCTGTTTTAAATATTAACCAACTGATAGTGCATTGAGCAATTAGTCAGTCTTTAGATTGGAAAAGATAATGGGAGTGAAGACTAATTTGGATGGAAGTTGTAAACTACTAAACTATATGATTCATGTACATAGACAAAATATATTCCCATATTATCATTTAAATTAGATGAGATTCCTTTCTAACAGATAGTGGAAATAGACATTTCTAGCAATGAAGGCCCCCAAACTGGGGATGCTTGGGAAATATATTAACGCTATAGTAAACTTCATTATTCAAATGTGAACATACCTAATTTCTACCTCAACAGACTCTTAAATAGCTCAGTGGTAAATTTAGGACCACATAGGAAGTCAATCACAAATTCAAAAAGTAGCTAGAATATTATCCTACAAAATTATTTAAATCCTAGTTTGTTTGTTTTTTAACCTCAAATTAGTAGCTATCATAATTTCTACTGTGGGGACCAGCTGAGCACGGCAAGTGCCATTATTTCTGAAGGCTTCAACTTGTAAAACAATGTAGAGGAAAAACAGGGGATATTAAAAGGAATAAGACCTCTGCATGTCAAAAAAAAAAAAAAAAAAAAATCAATCTACTTTCTAAGGTGGAAAACTCCAAAAAGAGTAAGTTGTAGTTCCAGTAGCTTAAAATAAAGTTGAGTTGTATTAATGGAGAGGATGGGATCTGACTCTGAAACAAAATTCATTGTTTATTATGGGCTTGGCACTGTCTCTAGTACAGCTTCCATAAAAGTGTGTTCTGCAGTACACCACTTCTGTGATATATTTCACAAAAATAGCATTCCAGAGTAAAATGAATTTTAAAAAAGAAAAAGAAAAATGCTTAATTTACTACAATATATCTAAAATATTATCATTTAACAGTTATTGCATTTTCAAAGAAAGATGTGAAGAAGTGGTATTTCCTCTTTTGTAGGAAGAAAGAAAGAAAACCAGCCATTTTAGGGTGTTTGAATTTGATCTGGATTCTTCTGTTCTAGAGCTGTGTCATATGTATGTTAGATAGTAAAGAAAGTTGTCAACTAACTCAAAGAAAAATGTGTGAGTTAAGACACCACTCACCTCACCAGCAGCCACACAAAAGATCCTTCTGCATTACTGACTTATTCAAGTTGGCAGGGAAAGTTTGAAAAAGAATGTGAAATAATGCCATAAGGAAAGAATGACAGTGCAAAAGCAGTATCAAAAGTATACTCAATTCTGAGTTTTATTCTAGCCATATACCCTTTTGTACTATACTCCATCTCAAAAAAATTTGTGGTTTTCATAACAAACTTAATGTATTCTTTTCAGTTTACATTGTTTCTCTTTTTAAGATCTTTCAATTACCATAAACATTCTAACATTCAATATTATTTTATATTAATTTCAGGTGTACAGCTTTGTCGTTAGACATTTTTATAATTTACTACATGATCCTCCCCATAAGTTTATTACCCACCTGGCACAATACACAATTACTACATTATTATTGACTGTATTCCCTATGCTATACATTATATTCCAATGATTACAGTGTAAAAAGAGGGGGATTATATTGAAGTTTAGTATTTCTTAACAGTTATTTAGATGGTAATGCCTCATAGAGTAAATAGTTGTATTTCCTGCTCAAGTTTGAGGTGATTTTGATATTTTATTCTAATGTCTTCAATATTATTGGATAATTTTAATTTACAGATAATCCTCAGATTGTAAGATTGAAAGTACCAAGGTTATTACATAATTTATTTTTTTAATAACAGTGTCATTTTCTATAGTTTGACCTGTGGCTCTATGAACTAACTTACTTACCTGTTCATGCAATATAATGGCCATCAATAGAATGTGAAATTACCAGTAATAATATGAGGGGGACCCCAAAATCTTCCATTATCCTCAAAAGGGTGGGACCCTTGCAGTACTAATGGTATTCTGTGCTTTTGCATGCTATTATTTTAGCTGTTTACTACTTCAATTTTATATAGTTTAAGTGAGCAATTTATGTAAAGAAAATATTGTTATCACAATTCCCCTGAAATTAAGCTCATAAACCACTTGTTCACAAAATTGAGAACGAGTTTAACAACATGATCTTAAGAGTATTTATTTTATTGAAAATGATAATTCCAAACCCTACACCTAAAAGAACTAGAAAAGCAATAACAAATAAAGCCCAGAGTAAGTAGAAGGACCTGCATAGACACTTTTCCCAAGAGGATATACCAATGGTAATCAACAAATGAAAAAATGCTCAACATCACTAATTATCAGCAAGTTACAAATTAAAACCACAATGAGATATTTCCTCACACCTAACAGAGGGGCTACCATCAATAAATCAACAAATAATAAGTGCTGGTGAGGATATGGAGAAAATGGAACCCTAGTGCACTGTTCGTGGGAATGCAGGCTGGTGCAGCCAGTATAGAAAACAATACAAAATTTCCTCAAAAAAATAAAAATGGAACTGCCCTTCGACCCATTGATTCCACTGCTAGGAGTATACCCTAAGAATCCTAAAACACCAATTCAAAAGAATTTATGCACCCCTATGCTCATAGCAGCATAGCTAACAATAGCCAAGAAACTACAAAGTACCCATCAGTGGGTGAGTGGATGAAGAAGCTGTAGTACCCTTACACAATGGAATATATACTATGCAGCAGTAAAAAAAAAAAAAGAAGGAACTCTTACCTTTTGTGACAGCATGGATAGATCTGGAGACTATTAGGCTAAGTGAAATAAGCCAGTCTGTGAAAGGCAAATACCATATGATCTAATTTATATGTTCAATCTAATGAGCAAAATAAGCTAACAAACAAAGTAGAAATGGAGGCATATATACATGGAACAGACTGAGTTGTCAGAGGGGACATGGGAGGGGAAGACTGGATCAAAGAAGGTGAAGAGATTAGCCAAAGAATATATGTGCACCCAATGACACAGACCATGATGTGGGGATTGCCTGATTGCCAGTGGGGCTGGGTGAAAGTGGGCAAAGGGTGTAAAAATGAGGACAACTATAATAGCATAGATAATACAATATGTTTCCATCTGAAAAATGAGCTTGCTAATAAGTCTGATCAGGTTTACCTAATAAAGCAAATGAGTTCCAACAAAGTGATGACAATATGCTTGAGTTGTTTTTTCCAGGACCAAGGGAAATTTTGGTTTCACAAATATATATAAACTTATCCATTCTTTCATGAGTGACTTACATGTGCAAGACACCTGGCTAATCAAGGTTAGGTATATAGCCTGTGGTCACTCTACAGAAAAAAGAAATGGTAACTGACATATGCATTGATTAAACCCCTGAGTTCTCCCTCATTAAGTATCAATCCAAATTAGCTGTGCTTACCAGCCATAGACATGCAGCTATAGTCATAAAGTGCCCCAGATTTCCTGACCTAGGCTCTTTCCCTACCCTGCCACAGCAGAGTTTGGTGATGATTCACTCATCTAAGGGGTAGCCCTGCTCACCTCAGCTTCCTGAGGAAGGAACCAGAGAAACAGGCCAACAATCCTGAGAAGCTGATAAGGTTCATGTCAGCACCTTTATCAACATCTGGATGCAGCCCCCTCCAATGGCTCCTTTCCCTTGGCACTAGCCAGTCCTCAGGAAATGGAGCCCATGATGCTCTCTGTAGAACTATAGCGATCGTTTTTATTTTAATAAATCCTGAGTTGTTCTTTTTGAAAAAAAATTATTTTACTTATTATTAAATTCAACTAGATGCATCTCTTGTTTCACTTATATCAGAAATTCAATACTAATCACTATAGGTCAAGTTCACTTCAGGTCATATGAACACATTCATACTTTTTCACTTTTTCATACTCTTATCAGGTTGCAAAGCATGTTAAAATGGTCAGTATATAATGAGCATGTCCTCTCCATAATCACTTTTGTTTTTTCCCTATAGGAGAAATGTTAAAAAGACTTAATTTATATTTGATGCATATGTTAAAACCTATCTCATACAATTTCATAATATAGCAACTGATTAAATGCACATGTAGTCCTTACTTATGAGTAGCTAAAATACTTAGAGAATTTTTTATCACTTTTCCAATGCATGAGTTCAATGATTATATTAACATCAGATCATCACTTATGAAATCTCTTTGACAATGTGCATCATAATCAGAATTCATGGCCTGATCTTAGGAAACTGAAAATATTGTGTGTTGCACAAATAAAAATGTCAAAGACATCCTGAAAAATAACAAAAGTGAAATACAATACTATTGCAATCACACAAAGTTAATCATAAGGATTTACGATAATTAACTTACATGGATAGTTATAAACATATAATTCTAGACATATATAGGAATAAGTATAAAATACTGTAATTAAAACATCCATTAAAACACACATGGACTTAAAAGTCTCACTGAAACTTCACTATTAACTTTTAAAGGATCTTTAAGCAGCCAGTTCAGCTGTTTAAATAATAGGAAGACTTGTAATAGGAACATATTAGGTCATTGTATTAGAAAAACCTATATTTTACACCTCTGTAATGTGAGTCTTTCTGGGATATTCTTGATAGATTTTATTAACAGCAAAGCCCTAGCCTGGGTGTTATTTTAGCTACAGACTTTCTAGGGCCTACATGACTGTATTTGAATGGGCAAACAGCATAAATGAAAGCATTTTAAATATCCTGAAGTAGGGTTAGCAGGAAGTCCATATATGACCATTTTATCTCTCATTCAGAATTATCCCAAAGTGTCAGTGTTTAGAAATTCTCTTGGAATAGAAAGGTTGGGTAGCCATGAACTAGTAGAATAACAGATGAAATCTCAAATACTCCTGACTGTTGAAAACTGGAAGATTTCATTAGATCATTTTAGAATTCATTTCACTCAGAAAGTTACTTCTAAAAACTATTTTAGAAAGTATGTAAGTAAGGATAAAGAATTATTTATGATAATGAATTTATTATCTATGGAGCGATGGGGGAGGCATTATGTATGTAACACAGGATGCAAGGTAAATATGGATCAAGCATCTTCATAATGGCTCTATCCTTCTGAGTTTCCACATGCACTCTGGCATTCACATCCTCAGCCTTACTCCTCTCCTCTGCTACAATGTCTGGTGGTGACATTTCAATCCATTTTTCAAGGATTCAACTGAGAGGTCATTCCCCTCACACCATGCTGTTCAAAAGATTTTTCCAGCCTCTTCCTGTCTCCCCACCTTCTTTCTCCTTTCCCTTTCTTTCTCTTTTTCTTTAGTACTGTGCTAGAGTCAGTGTTATAAATTTGTTTTGTTCTTAGGGAGTTATACTCTTTCTTTTCATACTTCCTTGTGATAACCCTTTAAACATTGAAACTGTGGTGTCCAATTTAGGATTCATGAGTTTTCTAACAACATGAAGCTCACCCTTTGAATAAGAAGTCTCACAAAGGGGATTAAAATCTCATGTACTAAATAAACTCTTCCTAAAGTGAAACCTATGCTGGATACTTTTCCAAATTATGTCATTGGAAAATTGCAGCCATCTCCTCTTTCCAACCCCAACTGGGTTCACGTTATGTGGGAGAAACAACACCTAACCAGAAGGCACAAGGCCGGGATCCTGACCCCTCTCCATTGCTTCCCAGCTGTTCAGTTATGGCACACATCCCTCATTTTAGACCTATGTATTAAAGTCAACTGGAAATAGTAATGGACAAAATTCCCATGTGGCTACAGATGTGAAAATGATCTCTACATTTCACACTGCTTTTCAAATATCACATTTTAGAACCGCTTGCAAATGTGCCCAAAAGACTACGTTTAATTTTTCACGTAATTAGCTCTTTAAAATATAAATTAAAGCCACTTAAAACCTGTCTCTATAACAAGGTCACTGTCACTTTTTATGTGTTCTTTTTTTGGGGGGAGGGGAGCATTAAAGTAGGGATGGAAGGATTGAAATTATACACTATTAGGGTAGTCAACATCTGTCTATAAGCTTCTTTCCTGCAGTTCTGAAAGCTATCGAGAATCAGGGCAAAAGCAAGTTAAATGCTTTATATATGCCTCAAAGAGAAAATGACAAATTCCTTCTGGGAATGAAGCTTTTAAAGCCACAGTGGACATGACTTCAGTATTTTGGAAGGGAAAAGAAAAGGAAAATCAAAGCTTAATTGCCCTGGGGACCAGAGGAGGTGCTGGACTGTGAGATTGAAAAGAGACAAAAGGCCAATTAGGTTCTGAGCCAAGGCAAGTTACTGACAAGTTTCTGGTTTGGGATATAGATGAGAAACTTTTTAAATGGTAAAATTTAAAAAGCAAATTTTATTGAAACACCTGCAAACTTTTGAGCCTTAGTAAAGCCTGCCCCCTCACACTGCTCACATACACATTCTTCTGGTAGTGGTGCTAGTAGGGGTTAACCATCAAGACAGCATCAGGCATATGATAATGGATTGTGGAAAATAAGCGGAGACCAGCAGAAATCGGAACTGAGCGGGGTTGGTACGCCTGTGTACATCACTAAGAGACCTAGTAATTATAATGGTATGATCTTGGGAAAGTCTTTTTTCCTATCCGAGACACTGACTCCTTAGGAGTAGTGATGGTGACAATAATGTCCAGCCTGAGAGATTGTTGTCTAGATTAAATGTTTAAAAACATATATATGATCAATTACAGGTTACATGGATATACTCAATGCACTTTCATCTCCCTAAGCCTTTCTGTTATTTTAGGAGATAAAACAAATGTTGAAACCACACCCCTCCTTCTTTGACTTCCTACAGTATTACTAAGGGTATTTCTCAGAATAAAAGCTAAGGACACTCTAGAGCACCAGATATTAGCCTTGACTCTATGCTCTATGTACTCCACCCACCTGTAAGCTCTCCGCAAGTGTGGGTTTCAGTATAACAGTGAACTAGGTATAACCACACAGGCCAGACCATGTGACAGCACAGGAAGTAAATGCTATCTTCTCATCTTCTTAGCAATACCTAAGACTCTGCATCTCATCTTCCTGCACTATAGGAGGTGATTTGATAAACTAATTTTCATTAAGGTGATTATTAAATGACACCTGTCAACTGTTCTGAAGGATAAGTACATGTTATAAATAACAATTAACATACAGAACACTTCTTGTGTTAACAGACCATCTTCTAAGCTCTGTGTTTTTATATTTAAGTTCATACAACCACATGGCAAACCTACTTTTTAATATGCCCATTTTGAAAATAAAAATCATTAAATTTTATAGGTTAAAAATGTAGCTAAGTAACTCATCACCATTAAATAGTGAAACTAAGATTAACATAATTTTCATACTTAATAAATATATATTACTATTAATACTGACATTTATTAATACTGATACTTATATTGATAATTAATTCATTTATTATTAACAGTTTCCTTGGATGGATTTTATCATCTCATAACAGACCATCTCAAGGCAATTTGTTATTTTCTGACATGAAAAAAGAGAACTTACCCTGCTTTCATGGAAATATCTTCTAACAATCTAATCCTACCCATTCACTTATGATTTTGAACTGTTAAAATATTTGAGCTCTAGATTGAAATAGCAGATCACTTTCTTTTTAAAATCTCTCCAAGTTTTCTATAGCTCATAGAACTTAGTCCACATTTCTATAACACCAAGGTGATTAACCTCTCCTTCTTTACTGTGCACACATAACAAACTTTCTTCTACTCCTCTGCTACATACAAGGCTAACCCCATGTCCTTCACCTGGCCAACGTCCACTCATCTCCAGGGCAAATGTAAGTACAACTCCCATTGTAAAGAGTTCTGAGGCTTCACACATGCCTCAGGTTGGTTCAATATACCTGACAGAAACTTTTCTTTAATTCTCTACCACCCAATGCAACACTAACATAACTCTACTTAATACCAATTTTTGTCATTGTTTGCTCTATCTTTTCCCATAAATTAAGAGCAACAGTATGTCAATTTTGTTTTGGTTTGGTTTACTTTTGTTATTTTCATAGTTTATCTCATTTCCTATTATCCCATAAATGGTATCCAGCACCTATCAGACATTTTCTTATATTCACACAGGCACATCAAACTCAGAACGTCCAAGATTCAGTTCCTTAATATGTCCCCAAAACC
Organism: Noctilio leporinus; assembly: GCA_004026585.1. NCBI lineage: Eukaryota > Metazoa > Chordata > Mammalia > Chiroptera > Noctilionidae > Noctilio > Noctilio leporinus. Next base: position 420,897 of record PVIW01000210.1, read on the forward strand.
TTCTTGAGAATTTGTTGCACTTGTTGCATTTATTTACTTTCAGTCCATCACACAGAGGATTATCCTCCACTGACTGTCCTTCCCCCTCTGGTCCTTCGTAGCCATTGATTGCTGTGGGCTGCTTCTTATACTCTTCTTTTCCTCTCCATTTGCAAAACCCAGCACTCAATCTGTCCTGAGATATTTTCAGAACTTGTTTGACCTCTTGGTTCTCCAATCTGCCCATCAAAAAAATATTTTTCCAAACACACTGCTAGTAGAGTTAATTTTCTGCTGAAAGGCTTTCAATGAATCATTTAACTGTCTTCAAAATATTGCCCCATCCATACTTTTACTGCCATCCTCACCCCTCAAGTCATTCACCTTGCCAACTGTCACCCACCTCCTATTCCCTACAGATATCTTGCATTTTTGTATTTAATATGCTTCCCGCTCCAACTTGGATTACTGTTCTTCCTTTGGGGATGTAGCTATTCTTATTTATTTTTAAGAATTATCTGTCAATTCCTCTAGGAAAATTTGTCTTCAATATTCATTTTCATCCCTCCCTCTATTCTCTGGGGTATGATGCTTCCACATTGCCCCATAATCAAATATAAAAGTTTAGTATTGTGTGTTCACCACCAACTAAGACTGAAATAGGAAGGTCAGATTTGGTTAAAACGATTTCAAAATTCATATTTGTTAGATGGAATACAATTTTTCCATTGTTTGCAGTTTTGTTTGGTATTCAATATATCATTCCTGTTCCAATTTCAATTTGAGAGAAAATCCAGACATCATAGGAGCCCACTGAGGGTTTTGGTTTTATTTTGGTTTCATAATGAAATATTTGCAATAAAATCTTTCTAATGGTATCATAAAGCCTATGGGAACTGTAAAAACACTCAGCTCCCCAAGGTTATTTTTTTTGTAGTTATAAATTGTTGGTCTTTGAGATAAAAGCTTTAAAAGCTTTAAAAATGATTTGGGGTACTTCCTGCTTTTTTATAACTACAAAGACAATATTCTAACCAAAGGAGTGTTTTCCTGCATTAGAGGAACCACAAAGGAATCTCCACAGAATTGAACTGTGGTGTGGGAGAGGCACAAGCCCTGACCTCTCATTCTTTCACAAAAATCATGTGATGATTTCAAGGAACTGGTTTTTAATTCTTTCCCGGCTTATGAGGTCTGTCCCGAAAGTATCGATCCAATGTAAATATAATTAAAAGTTGGCCCGCCCGATACTTTCAGGGCAGACCTCGTATCTCTATGTCTCTGGTGTGTGTGTGTGTGTGTGTGTGTGTGTGTGTGTGTGTGAGAGAGAGAGAGAGAGAGAGAGAGACAAGAGTCAGAATCACAGTTTGATGCTGTGTTTTATCTTCATGATTTTCTATTTATCCTCTATATTCTAGGGATTTATAAAGTTAAATGTTCAAAATATAAAAGGAAACCATTGATGTTTTTAGCTCAGCCTCTGTGCCTTTTCAATGCTTTCATGAGTGTTGTGGTCAAAATTACTATTAAACCTATTACTTTGCTTTTTATATATAGGAGGTGGTTCAGTCAGTTTGAGTATATATTAAATGTGGTCTCTTGACCTTAAAACAAGCAACAACTTTATCAGCAAAAATGGGTTTATTTAGGAATAGCAAAAAAGTGCTATTCCTGCCAAGAAAGCTATAGCAAAAGCCATAGGCAAAGCCAAAATAACAAAGGAAAGGAACATTAATTTTTGGAGAAATGGAGGAAGTAGGGATAGGTTGTTCTAAACAAAAGTCCATTAAAGTAAAGTGAAAGTTCACAGAGATGATGATTTCTCAGTGACTGAGTTTCTAGGGTAATTGATTTCTTATAGAAAATGTACATACAACTTTTCTTGTTGTAGTCTATATTTGATGGTTTGTTCCTGTTGATGATTCCTGTGTCAGGGAGTGCACATGATAATTATCCCTGTAGTTGATATTAGATGGTACTGTGTGAGAGCCCCCTTCTGGCCTCCACACTTTATTCTAGTGAAGTTGCCCTTCATTAATTTTTATAGGTTAAATTAAGAAAATTCACAGATACTATTGCAAAATAAATGTTTAAATTAGCTATAAAATATCTATTCTATGAAATATCTATTTACAGTATATGCCTACTTAACAGAAAACTATTGACATGGTAGAAATTTATTGACTGGATAGATAAATTATGAAAAAAACTCTCAAAAATTTTTCTAGCTCTAATTATCTAATTAACTTGACTGAATTTCTTCATCTGTCTTGTTCTCAGCTCTTTAAAGTGAATAAAATCTACCTCAGAGCTGTGTGGGTCCAATAAAGTATCACACATAAAGTTTCCAGACAAAAACCCAGCACATGGAAAGCCCTCAGGAAACATAGACATTGTCCCTTCAGACTTTGAAATCATAATAGTTCTACATATTTAATTGTTTAATGTTTTCAGTCATGGTCATGTAATATTTGAAATTATTAGTAGATGAAACAGTTTATTCTTGTATTATTTTTCATACAAACAACTGTAAACCTACTCATATATACCTCTGAGATCATCACCACAATCAAGATAGTGAACATATTCATCAATATATTCACTACCAAAGTTTCTCTATGCTCCTTTGTAGTAATTCTTCCATATATCCTGTTCTTCCCTTTCCATAGGCAACAAACACTAATCTGCTTTTTGTCACTATAGTCTAAGTTCACATTTTCTAAGGTATTATATAATTGAAATCATATAGTGTGTACTATTTTTTATTCACTTAGTTTAGTCAGAGCAATAAAAAGAATGAATTATCAATAAAAGACACCCAACTCATTCTTTTTATTGCTAAGCAATATTCCATTGTGTGAATATTCCAAAATATATCTATCATTTTACTGGTTGAAGGGCATCTGGGTGGCTTTTTATAAAAGTGAAGCTTCTATAAACATTCTTGAATAAAACCTTCATTTGGTTGTGTGCTTCAGTAAATAAGCTGGTATGGAATGGCTAGGTAGTATGGCAGCTGCCCAGTTAAATGCTTGTTGGAAATGAGCAAACTGTTTCCCAAAGTGGTTGCATAATTTTACATTCTGATTAGCACTGAGAGATTTCTTGTTTCTTCAAGTCATTACCAACACTTGGCATGATCAGTGTTTTTAACTTTAGACACTCTACTGGGTATATAGTGTTCTCTCACAGTGGTGGTGTATTTTTTAATTAAATGTTATTTTGAAATTATTAATTCAATACAGTTTAAGAAACAATACAGAGAGATGCTGCATACTCATTTTTTTCCAATGATAACATCTTGTAAAACTATAGGACAATATCACAATCAAGGTACCAACATTGATACAGTCAAGATACAGAATGTTTCCCTCGCCACAAGGGTCCATCCTGTCACCCCTTTATAGCTACCTCCATTTTATTGTTTTCCATTTGTATCCTATTTCTTATGGCTCTGTTTCTCTTTTATTTGCTTCCTCTAGGTATTTTGAATATGTTTTAGGATTACTTCTTCATTTATTTATGGTATATTAGAATATGTCACTTGTATAGTGTACTTAGTGGTTGCTCTAGGTATTATAATATGCATGCATACTTTAATGTAGTAGACAGGTGTCAATGTTTGCTTAGCTTTTTAAAACTTTAAATTTATATCTACCTTCAAATTTGGAAAGTTTTTGCCTTTTGCCACTTCAAGTACTTTTTGAAATACTTCAAGAACTCGCTTTTCTTCTGGAACTACAATATGAACATTATCTCTTTTCTTATTGTCCCATGGATCCCATTTTTGCCAGCATATCTTCTTTCTGTTAATCAGATTAGGTAAATTCTATTGATCTTTCTGAAAGCTAACTTATTTTCTCTACTCCTTCTCATCTTCATTCTAGTATTGAACCCAAAGAGCAACATTTTTTAGTTACTGGATTTTTCAGTTCTATAATTTCTATTTGGTGCTTTTTTACCACATCTTTGTTGATAACATTTAAATTTTATAATTGCTCAAGAGATTCTGTAATTGTTGAAGCATTTTTTGAATGCTGCCTTAAAAATCTTGTTGGAAAACATCAATATCTGAATCATCTTCAAAATGTCTTCTGTTGACTATATTTTTTCATTTTGTAATTTTCTTAGTTCTTAGTATGGGGATGAATTTATTTTTGCTGTATTCTAAATATATGTGACTTTATGCTATGAGAATCTCGATCTTATTTAACTCTTTGGAGTAGGCAGTCTTCTGGTGAGGTGTAACACTGGGCCAGTCAGATGTGTGTGTTCACCTCGCATTGTGTCAGCAGCCACCACTGCCTCCACGGAGTACTGGTTCAGACAACTTCACTGCAGACAGCTGAAGTGGGAGGTGAGCTTTCCTTGCTGATACTGACACTTTCCCATTAAAAAATAGGGCACTTAGCGCTGGCTGGTGGCACAGAGCATAAGGCGCCAGCCTGCAAACCCAAAGGTCACTGGTTTGATTCCCAGTCAGGGCCCATACCAGGTTGCAAGCCAGGTCTCCAGCCATGTCCCCAATGGGAGGCAGGTGAAAGGCAACCACACACTGATGTTTCTTTCTCTTTCTTCCTCCCTCCCTTCCCTTCTCTTGGAAAATAATGAATGACATCTTTAAAAAAATAGGGCACCTATTCTCACCACCTCATTAACTGTGAGCTGAGTGGTAAGACCAGCTTTTCACCAAGAAGGTGTGAAGTGAAGAACTCCAGCCCAAACTGCTTTATTGCTGCACTTGGGAGGCAGAAACTCAACTCTTCACCAGGTCCCGCGCACCCCAGGAGAAGGAATCTGGCAAACAGAGTGTCGATGAACCCACCTGCTCTCCTCCTGTGCCTTTGGGACGGATGCTTGGGAACCCATGAAGTCTGAAACCCACGGTGGGATAGGGGTGCTGTGCGTAGAAACAGGAGTGCAGCTAGGTCTGCCTCAAACCCCTTCTTTCAGTCTCATTGCTACCTGGTGGATATGGAAATTCAGCCGCCTACTCAGCTCCATCACACCAGAGTAGGAAGGAAATGAACTATGTATTAGCATTTATTCATACCACCTTGTTTTATTTTTTTGATGCCTTGTGGGGTGGAAGCTTATCTTCCCAACTAACACAAGGAGAGAGAATTGAATCCTAGTAATGATCAGCCATATCTGCGCTGACCCCTTACATCTATTTGTTTCTGGGTATGGCATGGGGGCTAGCCCAGTCCCCACTGATGATCCTGGTGTGGGGATATGAGTACTACCTGCATCTGCCAGGCAGAGAATGGAAAACCAGCTCCTGGATCTGCCTGACAATACTTGAAAGAGTTCTCTGAGCAGGGAGTAGGGGTGAAGGGTTAGTGCTCCTTCTCCTGAAGTGCTCTGGAAACCAATATTTTAATTATTTTATTCAGTTTTCAGTTATTTCAGGCAGAAACCTGGTCATCGTTACACCACCTTGGCTGGAAGCAGAAGTCTGAAATAACTCTTTTAAACAAATTATCAAACTTTGAAAAGGTGGTTTTGAGTTGAACTAAAATTAGGTCACAGTATCCAACATTGCTGACAGGCAATCAAATGTAACAATGTAATAAGAGGATAAAAGAATAAAAACAATCACTATGATAACCTCTCCATGGCTTCAATTTTTTTTAATGAAGTATTCTTCAGTAAGATCCAATCAATAGCCAACTGATGTCTTATGTTTAAAGTCTGTTAATCATTCCTTAATGTTTTATTTAAAAGCAAACAAAAATAATAAAATGGAAACAGAGAGATGATTATTCAAATAATTAAGTAAAATTGAGAATTTATGTACATTTTTTAATTGTATAGTTTAGTTGGTAGTATTGCAACAATGTAAATTTCTTAATTTTGATCATTGCTCCATGGTTATGTAAAATGTTAATTAGGGGAAACTAGATGAAGAAAATACAGAAAGTGGACTGTTTTTGCAACTCCTCTGTAAGACTAACTTCATCTCAAAATAAACAGTCAATTTTTAAAAGTTTCATACATTTTTATTCCATAAACAATGACTTGAAATTGTTGGGCAGAAAAAAATTTTCCTTCTACTCTTTGTGTCCTTTGGTTAGTTTAATAATCAAAGTAACATAAGACAGATTTAATTATATACATAGTCTGTCCCAAAAGTACCAGGCACTCAAACTGGTTTAATTACATTGATATTGACTTGATACTTTCAGGACATTGACATTGGCTTAATACTTTCAGGATAGTCCTCGTGTGTGTGTGTGTGTGTGTGTGTGTGTGTGTGTGTACTCAAGCACGTGCATGTAGGGGGAGAAAAGGAGAGGGAGCGTCCTATGAACATGAGATGCAAGAACAAGTTAGGCTTACAAATCATCCTTAATTAAGGAATGGGGGAAGAGGATAATTTACAGAAATTAAAAGAGCTGATGTGATGTTTGATAATTAGATGTTTATCTTGCCATACAGGTAGGACATCAAGATAAAAGTTATTTTCAATAAGAGCTTTGTTTCTGGGCCAGAACCCTATCTAGATTCTTTTAGGTAGTTAAGGGAGAAGAAAAAGTATTTTGTGAACCTGCTGGATCATGAGTGTCATTGATGCAAACTAGTCCACATGACAAAGTGACACATTTTGGAGAGGTTCATACTCAACCATTTCAAACTGTCAGAGTCATTTTCATCCAAATTCTACTCTATCTAGCATTTTTGTCTCTGCACTTTTTTTTTTTTTTTGTCTCCTGCAACACACTATTTGCTAAAGTTCCCATCAGTTCTAGCTGAGATCATTACAATAGGCCCATGGTAACTTCCTTACTTCTATTCCTATGAAGATAAAACTAACAAGTGGGTTCCTCTGTGATTTGGCTATAACTAACTCATTTCACCATTTGGTAGCTACTTAACTCTTCTAGACCACAATGTACTCAACTATAAAATGGTAATAATTACAAACTGACAATAAGACACAAATATATATATATATATATATATATATATATATATATATATATATATTCTTAAAATCAGCAAAAACACTGGCATTTTAAAGTGCTAGTGAGTAATTACTTGCCAGGTGCAGCAATCATAAACAATTGCTTCTAGCAAAATAATTCCACTCATATGTTTTAGGTTCATAGGCTTCCTAGTTTCTGCTTGCATAAAATAGCCTCCAGTGGTGACACTAAAACCCATAGCACGTTGACATGAATCAAGCCAAGTCTACCTGGGGATGGCAATGGCCTCTTATTTCTACTTTGTTCAATTTCAGCCATGTAAAGAGCTAAAGCTGTTCATTTTTATTTTGTCACCTTCAGTAACTTCTTAAAGGCTTATAGCTCTAGAGCAGCCTACAAATTAACCCCAAATAAAATAAGTCACCCTCAACTGATTGAATTGCTTTCCTGGATACATGTAATTACATTCACTGGTTAATACACCTGAAGAATAAATATTTTGAATAGAAAGAAATTGTTTGCATGTTCAATTGCAGGAAACAATAAGATATGTTCTTAGAATATTTCATGACATTTAAACACCATCATCATCTCTACAATTTTTGTCATATTTTAACATCCTTTATGAAAACAAATGCAAACACTATTATGCTTTACCACCTCCTTTTAAAATTAACATTTCGCAGAACCCAACCTGTCCAGATCCCTAACAGCTTTGTTTTTGACTTCACAGGGAAGAAATCATCCAAAAGATTTTTAATGATAAGTAACAATGAGCTATCTTAAACTTTTCATTATGAACCGAGCGTATTTTTTTAAATTAGCATAGATATTTTTTTAAAGGATTGAAAACAAAAGCCAGCCTGTACTGTAGTAGAATTTTCCAGTTTTCAATAAAAGAAACACTCAGACAGCACCATATGTTGGCTGGGTAAAGGGAGAGAGAGGTAATGAATAATTCAGAATCGCCGCCAGAACCTTAACATCATAATGGTTTTCATACCGTTTGGTAATTTTTTGCCCAGACTCACTTAAGTGGCATAGTTCACATTTCCACACAGCTTTATTTGTGAAGATAATCTATCCTGAGACCCTAAACCTTAACCAATTGCCAGGGGATGAGGCTAGAGATGGCTGGGGATCACCGCATATGTAAATATGCAAGAGCCAGTTCTGATAAATATGGAGGAGAGGCAGAAGTTAAGTGAAAAGAGGTTTCTATTTGCATCCCAGGTAGCTTGCCAGTTCGCTGTGGTGTTGGATAAGAACCTTGGCTTTCAATATTGACAGATGAAAGATTTGACTTTAGAGGAAGAATTATTATCCAGTAAGGGCTCTGTGTTGTACAAGCAATTCTGTCTTGGTTCTAGGGACACTTGGCAGGAAAATCCCTCCACTACTATCTGCAGCTTGAAAATGCACAGCTGGATTGGCAAGGGGTTTGTTATTTGTAAAACATCCATGAATTTCACCACAGGACTTCTACCAACGTGGAAGCATCTGTGAGTCAAACTGTTCCCCAGCTGTTCATCCGCTACCTGCCGGTCCTTGTAGCGTCAAGTCCCTATTAATACTGCTGGTTATACCGCTCCCCTGATGAGTCTGTACAAAACTGCTCCTCTTACACTACAGTTTAATTCATGAAATCCCTCAAGATAAATCCCTTAAGATTCTTAAAAAAAAAAAAAAAAAAAATCAAGTCTTCCTGGAACAAGTGCCAGCGTTTCTGGGACAACTGAACATTTCCATCAGAACACTTTGTGTTTCCTGAGTTGTTGCGAATGGTCCTGCCTTCCAAGCTGATACATCCTCGGTGCTTTCCCACACAAGGAACAGAGAAAGTGTCCATGAAAGAAAAAGATTCAAAACCTAAGTAGAATAAAAACAAACGCTAGACTGAAGTTGTGTTGGGCCTTATCTTCAAAAGCACAATTGCTTCAGGACCCCTTAACAAATAGCTTTTCTCTTTAAGGCTCTGGGAAATTTTAACGTAACAGTTACACACATATTTTTGTTTTTAATTAAAAGTTTTAGTGATAATAATTTGTACCATTGTACCGCTGTACTTTTATTTGAAACAAATTGCATTTATAAATCATTTGCTAAAGGGTATTTAGCAGTTTTACTTCAGGAAATGGAAAAGAGAGCGGGCTTTTATATAATGAGTCAGGCAATTAATATATACTGTTTAATTTTGTAAAATACTTATTTTAACTTAAATACCAATTAATAAGTATGGTACATAAATGATTACAAAATTTGATCAATTCACCAGCTTTTGCAAATGGTTCCATTAGGATTATGCTAATTTCTGGACCTTACAGGGCCTGTTTGCCAATTTGTCCACATCAGCAGACCTAGGTTTTTTGACATCAAATTGAAGATTCTTTTCAGCACACACTGTTTATTTTTTCCCTTGATTTATCTTTCTTTGCATCTAAAGAATATAAACTCAGTTTAGTAAAAATACAGTCACATGAGTAAAGTGTAATAGCTGAAACCTGATATTATAACATTCATTAACAATGCAATATCAGTAGAGTTTTGTTCTGTGTGGAATTCTAGATTCCATTTTTTGATTTCAGATAATGACATTCATTTTGAGATTTTAGTTAGATTTCTTGTACTTATGAATGGGTATAATTATAATATGCTTTTAAAAATAAGATTCCATCTATATCAGCCACTTTGAAATGGGAATAATATATTTGGCTCAGTACTGGAAGAAAGGCAATAAATCAAATACCTTCTGCCTGCTTCCATTAGAAAAACACATTACCAACTCATAAGTAGAAGAGTAATTGATATTATATTTGTGTACACAGGTGGTAAAGATAGCAGGCTTAAGCTCATCAGATTCTATCTGTAGCCTTTTTACCCACATTAAGCAATACTTCTTTAAAGATATAACCACTCTTTTTTTCCATTTATTATCCCCTCCATATCTTTGCTTTACACACCTTCCCAAACCCAATCTTTTTCAAACCACTTAGCATGCACCTCCTCATAGAGAATTTCTCCATAATTTACAACACTTTAGTCACACTGGTCAAGTTCATGACTAACACATACCTTATACTAGATCTTTTCTCTGCCTAAAATGCCTTTTCCTATCATTTGTTGTATGTTTATGACACTTATTATATTAACATATCAGAAATATCTTCCTTAATTATTCAGTATATACTGAATAATTACCCCCAATCATTCCACAGTCTAGAAAACTCTTTGGTTTCTTAGAATGTGTGTTATAAATATTGGGCTAACTGGAATTCAAGTGAATAGCAACTTTGGTTTATGTAATTCAAACTCAATAGTGGAAAAAATACAATACAGATTAAATTTTAAAACATGACAGAAAAGGTCTTCATTATTTTCAGTGAATTGTGCCAATGATCATTGAAATTTTTGTTCCAAATGATTACCATGTAGAAGCAGAGAGTGCTAGGATTTTCTCAGTCATCACTTTGTTTTGATTTGAAAGAAATCTAATTCTCGAGTCCAACACTGTCCTTTCTGTAGAGCTAATAATTCCTATTGCTTCACAACTTACAAACTCCCACCAATAACAGAAATAAAGGAAGCAACATAATTTTAAACAACCACCATATGCTAAAAACTTCACTAGATATCACATGCATAAGTATTTCAGGGACCAAATAAGTCATTTGTTTATTCAAGTTTTATAATACTATAAATGGATAAAAGATTATAATAATTGGTTTTATAATATCTTATCATTTAATTTCTAAAATGCAGCATTTCATAAATGGCCATCTGTTATATGTAAACTAAGACAAATGGATCACTTTCTTATTTAGCTTTAAAGTGAAAAAGACACACATATACCTGCTAAATATAGTATGTACATAATAAATCATTTAGTTGGAATATGTTCAAGAACTTTTAAAAAGACTATCTTTTTTTTTTTTTTTTTTTAAATTTTATTGTTGTTGTATTACATCCATCCCCTTTTTGCTCCCCTCTGTCCCCCCACCCACCCACCCATTCCCCCCAAAGTCAATCCCACCTGTTGTCCATGTCCATGATTCCTATAAAAAGACTATCTTTTTAGTATAATTGAAAATTTATTCCTTTAGAATATAAGCACCTATAGGCAGAATGGGAAAGTTTGTGCATATATAACACCTATTATTAAATCCATGTTTCCCAAAAGTAGACTGCCTAGAAAATAGCTACTTTTGTATTCCCTGGCATTTGATACTTTGGAAAAATTATTCATTATTGTATTCTTCTAATCCACTTGAGACTGCTAAAAGCCATTTTACCCAATTCCCATCCCTTGAAAGGGAAATCTCAAGATAAATACACTGCAGATTCCATTGGTTCATGGGAGTTCTTTGGTAGTTTCTTTACAGAAAAATCATAACATTCTGATGTAATCCTTTTTCTGTTTTTCATTACTACACAATAGTTATTGAAGGATGTTATTTTAATTATCCAAGCAGTTGCTTTTCCAGTGAGAGGACTGAAGGAGCTGACTTACTATCACTTAGCTGACTTACTCAGAATTACAGAATCACCTTAGAAGTGGTGTTAAAATTAGAATCTGGATTTCCTGACTCCGGAAACTGTGTTTGGAGTATTCTTTCACTAGGGTGCCCAATAGACTAGCAACTGAAAAGGATCATTAGTTCTTTCAGGACATGAGAATATCAATTAAACATTCAGGAAGAAACAACTTGCCAACTGGTACACTGACTCCCTGAAACAGGGAAAAGAATGAAGTTTACACCCACCAAGTATTTTTAGACATGGGCTTCATCTAGAATCAGCAGTTACCTTAACTTTCATTTTTTTATATATAAGTAGTTTTAGCTTTGATTGAATTTAAGTATTTGTTTGTTTGCTGTTTGCTTGGGAGTCTAGGCAAATCTGTGATACCCTTCTGTGCTCCATTCCATGTGAGACAGCTACATCAATCTGCTGCCTTCTTGTATGCTCCCTGACCAAGGACTGAACCCACAACCTGGGTACATTCCCAGACTAGGAATCAAACCTCTTATCTCTCAGTTTATGGGACTAGGAATTAAACCTCTAACCTCTCAGCTTACAGGACAATGCTCTAGCCTAATGAGCCACAACAGTCAGGGTGCCATTTGGATTCTTAAAGCAAATTTTATTTAGTGCTATTACAAATTTCATTTATGTGTTTCTGATATACTGATGGAGGGGTTTTTCTTTTTTCTTTTTTTCTTTTGCATGTGAGAAGATCAACAATAAAGTAAAATACCTTACATTTTTAAAGGCTGATATAAAAACAATGAATACTGGTAACATTACTAAGAATACAGAGCCTATTACTGGCTAGTTTTAAAATACAATTTTTTTCTAGAGTTTTATTTATAAATTGCACCTCTCTGAGTTTGAGGAGTATGGCAGAGTTACCATAAGGAAAATAGGAAAGGGAGGTGAGAGGAATGAATAAAAAGGAGGGAAGGAGAAAGAAAGGGAGAAGAAGAAGAAAAATGGGGGACAAAGAGGAGGTGGAAGAGCAATATGAGAGGATCACCAGGGAAAGCAGCGTCTCCTCCTGATGTATTCTGTTCCTGCTAAAGGAAGAAAGGAAGGCTAAGCCAAATACAGTTATTCAAATACAGTTAGTTACAAATACAGTTAGTTTCAAGGAGTTCATTTTCAAGCAAGTGCATGTACCCCATAATGACCATTAGGGAAAAGCCACAGCCCCTTTCTTCTTCCCTTCCTCTCTCACATCACCTTCTTTGTTCTCTTGGTTTTTCCTTTTTGTTAATTCAATATTTCCATTTCAAACCAAATGCAATCTATTCATCCAAAGCACAATATCATATTGACTAAAGTCTTTCTAATTCCTTATCTTTTAGAAAAAAATATCCACTCTACATTTGAAAACTCAAATTGCAGTGAGAAACATGAGGTCTTTCCAGAGGGTATCCAGCCATGTAAAATGAAAAATAGAGACATTTATTGAAGAAGAAACACTGTACATAGGATAATGTTGCCTTAGTCCCCTTCACAGCTGGACCTCACAGTTCTCCCAAATGCCATCAGCTGCCCTGTCATATTTTCCTGGATCTCATTGATGGTCTGAAATTTCTTCTCTTTCAAAGGTGATTTCAGTTTTGGGAAAAGCCAGATGTTGCAGGCACCAAATCTGGCTGTAGGGGCCTGAGTCACCTGGGTGATTTGGTGTTTCTCAAAAAAACTGCATGAGATCGTGATGTATGAGCAGATGTGCTATTGTAATGAAGCTGCCAATCACCAGTTGCCCATAGCTGCAGCCTTCTGAATCATCCAAATTGTTTCCATGCAGAATTGTTCAAGCTTAATGCAAAATTTGATGCAGATTCATTGCTATACCTACTCAATCATTTTGAATGCCACAGCCACACAGTACACATGTTTACTAAACAGTCTACCACCCCCCACTGGTTAGTACAATGAAGTTGTCATTGTTCCCACATGTATAATCCAGTCCACTCTCCTTGGCTGCCAGGTGGTGCAAACTGTCTTTGTTATATTAACAATATCTGGATTTTTTCAGACAGACATGGTATACAAGGCATCAGTGATGCAGATTCTGATTACCAATACAAAATAGTGGATTTTTCTCTCTAAAGTTAATTTTTATCATGTAGATAAATTGATAGTAGAACTTTTAGCAATGAGGACACTTTACATCGGAAGAGTTACAATTAAAGTTGAATCTAAAGTATGTAGGTGCCATGGGAAATTTTCTTATTAAAAGATTTGTAGTAGTTTAAGAAGGTAAGAAATTTTTAAGGTGCCAGTCTGCAAACCCAAAGGTTGCTGGGTCAATTCCGCAGCCAAGGCACATAATAAGGTTGCAAGCCAGGTCTTCAGCCAGGTCCGTAGTTGGAGGCAGGTGAAAGGCAACCATACATGCACTGATGTCTCTTTCCCTCTCTGCCTCTCTCCCTTCCCCTCTCTCTAAAAATAATAAATTTAAAAAATAAAATGATAAAAAACATATAAAAATTTTTTTTTATTACCTGGTTTGGTAGGAGACTAAATGATATTGCTATATCTAAATATTACATTTGGGCATCAAACTATTTTTGAAATGCTTTCAGTATTATATATATACTGTTTTATATATACTACTTCTTTATAAAATATTTCTAGTACACCTGCTGATATTTAAGGATATCAAGAGATTTTAATTTTGTAAGAGATTTATGGCCTATCCTTGATGTAACTTTATAGCTATTTGTTTTTACTAAGTATTTGAATGTATTATTATTTGTAAGTGTTAACTGAGTTATTAAAAGGGTTATCTATTCATATGACTATAATTTGTACTTTTCATATATTGGAAAATTATATTTCAAATTTCTTTTATGCAGCATATTTCTAAACCTATTTTACCACTTACATACAGACCACAACTGAAAGTCATTCAGTGTTGTTTACTATGACAGAAGATAAATAAGGAAATAATTGCCACTTGATCCATTTGATTCTCCCATTTTCACTTTGGAAAGAAATTGAAGTTGCTTAAAAATTTGTCTCTTAACATATCACAGCTGCACTTCTTCAAGTTATGCCTTTAGTTTGCAAACACTGAGGGATAGTGTCAATAAATATTCAGCTGTCTGTATTAAATTAAGATCAAATACACTTGAAGAAAGATGACTTGATAATATTCCTTTGGGCAAGATGTTCTCATCAATTTACATGCAAGAATAAATTTATATTCTTTAAAGGAATTTTCAAAATGTTTGACCAAGAGCAGTGTTATATCCTGCTTAAATTTTCTTCTCTAAAAGCATTAGCATTGTTTATGGCAATCCAAAATCACAAATCTGTATTTTTTTTCATTTTATAAACTTTCTGATCTTTAATCTAGAAGGAGACTTTATTTACAGGTGTTGGTAATGAGGGTGTACAGGACAAGCCTCCCCCAAATGTGCCACTTTGGTATGTGGATTATGTTGAGCTGAAGACACTGCAAACTCAGCAGATTCTAGAAAGAATTTTACTTCTTTCTCCCTTAACTACCTAAAAGAAGTTAGATAGGAGGTCTCACCCAGAAAGAAAGCTATTACCAGAAATAGCTTTTAGCTGAATGACCTACCTGTATGGCAGGACAGACATCTGATTACAAACATCTGTTCTCCATATTCCCCTTTGAGTTACCCTCTCCCCTTTGAAACACAATGCCCCTGTCCTTTGCCTTACCTCAAGACATAATAGAAGCCTCAACTGCAAGACTTGTCCTAAGGTATCACTGTCTTTGTGAGGCCTTCTAAACACATATTGAACTTCTGCTTCTCCTGTTACCCTATCCTATATCAAGTTGATTATTAGGCCAGCCAAAAAACCTAAAAAGGTAGAAAAAATGTTTTTCCACTATGTTAGACCAAAAAAAAAAAAAAAAAAAAGCTATGGCTATTAAGCCATTATTTTTACATTAGCAAGTTTTTCCGAGGTGGGTTTTTATCATTCTAAGACATTTTACTCTGTACGGTACTCCGTTTTTGTCTAATCACCTCTAAAATTATGAACTCTGCAAGAAAAATACATGCTGAATAACAAAACAGCTTGAAATATTCATAACTAAGAAAGCAACTGTTAAATGTTCATAAACAAAGTTGTTTGGAGACTCCTTTATTAATTTTTAATTTATTTTGAGTTAATTTCTTTATTACTTCCAAATTCCTGTAAGGGATTTCTGTTAATTAGTCATGTGTAAAATATTCATTAAAACCAGCTTCTTATTTTCCTCTTTTATTGCAAATTTACATTTCTAATCCTATAACCAAAACAAATGCCATTGGGTGGAAGAACCACGTTAATTTTGATCAGCCCATAAAAATAGAAGCTTATACAACAAAAGATATGGTAATAAAATCCAGGCTAACATTGAGGTACTGTATTGGCAAACCTTAATATTGAAAGCACAGATGGTTATCAAGTTGGTGTTAGAAGAAACTCAAGCTACACAAAACACAATATGGTTGAAATTTTTTTCATCTAAAATAAAGTAATACTGGTATTATATTTTTATACATTTGCATGTTAAGTACAATTCAGAAACAACATATACTTTATTTACCTTAATAATTCAAAGTTAACATGATAAAGTTGATGTTAAATTTGAATCATTCAATTGGACAAGATTTGCTATACTAATAAACTTCACATTTTAATTGTATAGTTAGTTCCATCGGTTGCTATTTATTACATTTAAAATATTTTAAAACCCTGGCTGGTGACACAGTGGATAAGGCATTAGCCTGTGAAACCAAAGGTCGCTGGTTTGATCCCCAGCCAGGACAACATAACTAGGTTATAAGCCAGGTCTCCAGCCAGGTCCATGGCTAGAGGCAGGTGAAAGGCAACCATACATTGATGTTTCTCTCATTCTCTTCCTCTCTCCCTTCCCCTCTCTCTGAAAAAATAATAAATAAAATCTTTAAAATAGATATTTCAATTGTCTGTCTTTGCTATTGATTACTGCTGTTTTGATTCCATACCACAAATAGCAATGTAGTGTACAAAATGGGGTATGTACATACGTATGATTATTAATGTAACTATTGAATTTTCCCTGTAAGGATATATCAGTAAAACATTCATATAAACATCCTTAAAATGAATATACGCTGATTTTTGCGAGAAATAAAGACACAAATTCTTAGTCTGGTTTCTTGGTTTTAGATACATCTTTACTCTTCTGCCCTCCCGCACACACCCAACAGGCTGCATATGCTGCATCTCTTCTAGAAATTTGTGCCCACATTTTAAGTTTTCAGTTAAGTAAGTAAATATGTAAAATACAATTCTATTGAAATGGTTCCTAAAATAAAATAACATCATTTATTGGGAAAACGTATTTTGTTGAAAAAGAAAAGGGAATTACACTCAAACAAATGGAATATTTTACTTATTTGCTTGTGGGGGGTGTGCGCAGTAAATATACTACCAAATTGAAGTCATCATTAGTGACAATACATTCAATATTTCTTTGTAACAAAGAAATATTTAGCAGCATTAACCAAAAGTCTCTCAGAGATCTAACTTTGTGTTGTGACACTGAGTCATAGTGGAGACAATGCCACCATTGGAAGAATAACTTATTTGTTGTTTTAAAGGTAAAATACTGAGCCCTGGCTGGTGTGGCTCAGTGGATTGAGCACCAGCCTGCAAACCTAAAGGTGGCCCATTTGATTCCCAGTTGGGGCACATGCCTGGGTTGCTGGCCAGATCCCTAGTTGGGGGTGTATAGGAGAGAATTGATTGATATTTCTCTCCCTCCCATTCTCCTTCCCTTCCCCTTTCTCTAAAAATAAATTTTAAAATAAACTTTTTTAAAAATCTGCTTCCTAAAGATAAAATGATGGTTTTGACATTTTAAAGATTATTTTTTGTTAAACAGTAAGTCTAACAGAAGCCCAGGTTTTTGACTTAATAGCAATATTCAAAGCAGAACTCTGAGTAAGACATAAAATATAATATATACTAAAAAACGGTTAAGCATAGTAGCATATGACCAACCATTAGATATCATGTATAGTCTAAATGGAACTAACAGGTAATATTCTTTAGGGTTGTTTATTCTTTTAAAAATCCACCTACCCTGCACATGATCTAATATGCATTGTTTTCTTCTTCTTGACCACAAGACTATCAAGAAAGTTATTCTATAGTAGCATATACACATAAACTAATCTATTAGCCCCTCATAGTAACTTTGAAAGATGTTAATTTAATATGGATTGCTGGTAAAAGATCCACGCCCACCCCTGATTATCACTGTCTTTTTCACTAAATGCTCACACACCATTAACTTCTAACAATTTTTCTCAAAGTCAAAAAACTTAGAGTTTTCTAAATCTGTTTTTTAACACTAGTCCTCAGTGTTTTGCAACTCACTCTCCAAGGGTTTTCATAAAATTATGTGCACTCAAGAATTCACACCTGTGTTATTTTGTAGGCTTGACCAATGCTTTCAAGATATTGACTCCCTAACTTTAGAAGTTAAAGCCCTTTAGGAGATCTCAGACTCTATTCTCTATCTTGGGTCCATATGTTCTATGCCTTCAAGTTTGATAATCATTTCCATATCTTAGGTGGCACCATGGGAAGTGGCTAAAGAAGAGCATGAATGTCAATCCCCTCTTTTATAGGTGATGACCTTGAGGTCAAACATAGGTAAGCTCAGCTTACAGAGGCCAGCTGGACCTGGAGCCACTTCCAGTTCTTATTCTTGCTGAAAACAACTTGAAAGCAAAACTGGAATGAAATTGTGTGTGTGACAGAATATACCATGAGGGAAAGAGAATGAAAAAATCAGTTCTGATTTGTGTTCAAGTTCCATCTTAACTCTTGATTAAATGTTCAGTCTCCTCATCTAAAGCAGGATGATATACAACACTCCTGTGAGACCCCAAATTTAGGAACAAGGAAGGAAAACTATAAGAGCATATATTAGCATAAATTATTAGAATTACATCATAAATTATACTATCTGTTATTTGTTCTTGCAATAAACTTTAAAACTTTTTCGACATAATCTCTCCTTGCTGTTTCTCAAAAGGTTTTAAAAATCTTTAGATTGGTCTTACCTTTCTAGACCATTTCAGAGAAAAAAAAAAAAAAAATCATTAGCTTTTGTAATACCCAATGTTTTTCCCTTAACATACTTTCTGATAATGATCGGCATTTAGAGTTCTTTAAATTGTGTGTATGCAAGTGTGTGTTCTATAAGAATATTTTGACAATTTAATTCTGTTTAGAGTTGGGATGGTAGTTCACTCAAAGATCTAGTAACAACACTTTCTCAGAACTGTAAGAATGATCTATTTCTAAAGATATTCTCAGCTGTGTCTAAAGATACTTAAATGCAAGCTGTGGCTCATATTTAGAAACATCTCCACAACAGTTTCCCACTTAAGACACTGCCATATGCAAATTGTTCTTGCTCCCTCAGAGATTTTATCTCTACAAAAATATATTGCATTGGTTTCTTTTGAAAGTATTGTAACTTTGAGTCAAACTACTTTCTTTTAATAAAGAACTCAATTTCATATAAAAATACTAATACTTTCTTCTCCATCCTTCAATATCTAATAGTAAGTTGATTATTACAAAATAAAATTCCAGTCTATAACATAAACATCTGATAAAAAATATATATATATATTTTCTACTATACATACTATGAAAATTGACTAAAGCAAACTACCTAATCATCATTTTTTAAAAAGATTTTATTCATTATTTTCAGAGAGAAGGGCAGGGAGGGAGGAAGAAAGGGAGAGAGACATCAATGTATGGTTGCCTTTCACCTGCCTCCAGCTACAGACCTGGCTGGAGACCTGGCTTCAACCTGGTTATGAGCCCTGACTGGGGAGTCAAACCAGCTACCTTTGGGTTCGCAGCCCGGGGCCTATCCACTCTGCCACCAGCCAGGGCCACAAATAATCTTATTTTTATTTGAGTCTGCAATAGAAAAATGATTTTTCATCATTATTTCAAACTTTAATAACAACTTAAAATCAGAACATCATTTGTAAAACTTAATGCTCTGATAAGAAATTTGAACATACTTTTATTCACATTCAAAATCTCTTTAAGATTCAGGTTAAAAGATAAGAATGTAGAAGAAAATTAATGATTAAGAATTCATCACTGCTCAATGACATTTCTTTTGACAACATAACTTAATTGCTACTTAAAAATAAATAACTATGATTCAAATTTATTTAGTGCCATGCCTGTCATTTGTTTGGCTCTTTCCACATGGATAGACAAGACTATTGTATATTTCTTATTATACAGCCAGAATGGTTTCCTGTGGCATAAAACCACAAATTGTGTGTTTCTTAAAAGGGGCAGCAGAATTTTTCAGTTGTCCTAATAAATCACAAGAATAACCTATAAAATTCTAATACCTCACTTGCTCTAAAGCGAACACTTTATAAAGTATGATTCAAATGCAATAGTAGAAAAATATATTCAAACTGTTTACTTGGATGATATTATTAAATGTAAAAAAAAAAAAAAAGTGGAAAGAATTAAATTCCCAGCCTTTTCTGAAAATGAAATCTCTGTGGGCTCCAAAGAATATGTTCATTTCATACTGCCTATGTGAACATTTTTTAAAGAAACTATACATCATGCTGACTTAAAGGTCCAACATGGCATGCTGGAGCTGGGACGCAGTAGGAATTAAGAACAGCTTCTAAAGAATTAAGTTGTACAAGACACTACTTGATTCTAGGCAGGAATGAGTCATATTTCAATTAGGTTAGAGTGTACCTATAAAATAATTTCCCCACTTTAAAACATTTTCAATTAATTTATTTGAACTTACACAGCTTCTAATTCATCACATTGTTGAAGACCATAAATTTAACATCCAAAACATATTTTGCTGAAAGAAGGACTTTTGACAAAGCATAACATTGTCAAGTATAATAAAATTTATATCTTGAACTATTTTTGCAATGATTGACCAAAATAATATATGTAAAGTACATTGTCAAAGCTTTATATTAATATAATAGATTACTGTACTGATGGTGATGATTAATTTTTTTGCCAATTTAACCAGATACATATTCATTCAAGCTTAATGGATTTTTGGTAATTAAACTACCCTGCATAAACCAGATAAAATATTTATATTTATCAGAGAACTGAATCTTAATGGAAATCTGCTGATAATAAAAAAGTCATGAATTAATATATAAGTTGACACATCATGATGAAGTGAGAGTACACTGGAGTAAGTCAGGGATTTTGAGCTCTAGTCACTCAACAGATTTAAGATCTGTAAAATATATGAGTTGGAGTATAGGTTCCCCAAATTTCAGTCCATCAATAAAGTAGCATGTTACTAGTCAGAATTAGAAATGAATACTTTTTTAGTTCAGTCTTAACAACACTGATGGTAAAATATACTTTTTTGAGCCAAAAATTATTTCATGTCTACTATCCAACTTGACCCACACCCTACCTCCAAAAGAACAAAAGAATATATATATGGAATCTGTCAGAAAGCCAAGGCAGATATGATCATTCCTCTACACGCTGATGCCAAATGAGCTAGCAGACTGGGCCATGAAAGAACATAATAGGCTCACCCGAGGCTACATCCAAGTTTTTTTCATCCTAAGAGAATGAATGTTTTCAGGATTCTTATGAACATTCTCCCCCCCAAAAAATTTTAAATCATTGATCAGAAAGCATTCTAATTTCTATTAATAAAATTTGTATGAGTTGAGATAGATTAAAATGTACACACATTAAAATATTTTATTCCACATATTAAAACATAAAAGTAAGAATACTAACCATATTTTTTATCTTACATTAAATATTTTTTAACAAAAATTGGGAAAAGGGTTGTTTTTAGATTTCAAACATGTCTCCTTAGAAAGTTGTACTTGCATTATATACAGTATGTCAGAATTGAAAATTACAATTATTATGATATATAAAATAGTCATTTTTCTCTGGGTTCAGATACAAGTACATAAATCATGTTCTAACCATAAAACCTATAGAGTTGAATAAGTCCCAGTTTAATCATTTTTATACTTTATAGTTATTAAGGCCAATTAATTCACTTAATAGATATGTACATATACTATTAATGCCACTTGCTTTTAGATATCAATATTTTTGTTTCAAAAGGATAATTTCCTGAGATTACTTTAAGAAACCATGTTAAAAGTATTTTAGATATATGATCTATAGCTCTATTTTTGAAGGTCTATATTATATAATTGCCATCAGTTTCAATGTAGTTCATAAAATTTAAAATACAGTGATAAAGACTATGCATCATTTATATATCATATATCAAAGACATTTGAATATTAACTCTTAAAAATTTTCCTTCATTCCTAATATTCATTTCCTGGTGAAAACTAATATATTGAAATATATTGCAGCTAGCTGAATAGGCACTACACATTAAGACACAATGAAATGTATTTACTTATTTCAGTAAGCCCAGTTTTGACAGAAAGTTTGTGGCATCTTGTTTCATTTTGTTTTAGGTGTTGTTGTTGAGTGTGGCAGTAACAGTATATAAAGTGCTAAAAGATTATTAGCATAATGACTGAGAAGAGTTTATTCTTGATTTGCTAAGAAATAAATGAATTTTCTTATTTATTTATTTATTATTTTTAGAGAGAAGGGCAGGGAGGGAGAAAGAAAGGCAGAGAAACATCCATGTATGGTAGCTGGTAGCCTCCAGCTACGGACCTGGTTGGAAACCTGGCTTGCTACCTGGTTATGTGCCCTGACTGGGTTTGCAGTCTGGCACCTATCTACTGAGCCACCAGCCAGGGCAAGAGTAAATGAATTTTCTAATGCAGTTTTAAAATTTATGCTTGGGCAGACTATATTTCCTATTTTAATACACTGGAATTGTCTTTTAACCCCCAACATATCTATTGCATTTTAATATCTACTTTTATACAAAATTTATGAAAATAAAATATCATAAATATTTTTGAGAGCATTGTAACCTTTTGAACTAAAAGGAAGGGAGGAGGGAGGGAGGATGGGGAGAAGAAAGACATGGAAGAAATTAGGGAGGGAAAGAGAAATAGGAGGGAGGAGAGGGCAGGGGAAAGGTGGAGAGGGGAAAGTAAGGAGGAAAATAACCCATATGCCCTAATACACAAAACCCCTTCCCTTCCCTTCGTGCATTCCAACACACTGAGCAGTTCTTCAGTGGCAGAATGAAGAAATTCACAGATTTTTCAGGTACTGGTCACATTCACAGAAATGGATTCTGGACTTCTTAAGAACTAACTGAGAAGATGGGACTTGACTTAACCCATGTGGAAATTCGTTTCAGCTGCTTTTACTTTATACTGCCTATCATGTTTTTTTTTTTTTATTACTAAAATAAAAGTGAAATTCTACCATACAAATTTCTATTACATATCATTCAAGCTATCAGTTATCACTCCTGCTATTTGATGCACTTCTGCCAATTTACATGATTATATATTTTTGCAACCTATATAAATTTACCAAGTCTTACTTATTTTGCACTAACTCAGATTCATTCAAAATTTATCCAAACATTTTAATACATAGCCAATATTTGTTTCCAATATATTTAAATATTTTCCAATTCAAAGCCATAAAGGATTGATAACATGTGGCTGTTTTAAGTTAAAATGACCTACTGTTTCTGTAATAATGTCATGACAGCTCCACAGGCTCTCTTCAAAAGCATGCAGGTCTGCATATGCACTTAAGTTTGCATACAATTTCAGGAAGTTTCAAGGCTTCCTAACATCTCTTCACAAATCATCCTCAGGTTCTGAATGCCATCAAACCTCTATAGTCTATCCTTCCAAATTCTATCATTAGACTCATGACATTCATTTTTTACTATCCTGCTACCTACATATACTGTATATTTAAAGATAATATCATCCAGGATTATCCTCTTAAATATAACATGAACATATAAGAGTGTAGATTTTTAAAAGATGAAATAAAGGTGTAATAATATTTTAATTCCTTATTATTGATATGGCTTCAGAATATCATCACCTATATTTTGGGATGTGACATAATTAATAATAATATGTAAAAATTGTATTAAAAGTTATTAATTTTTTCTGTTTTTTGGCTAAATTTTTGCCATACCTGATTACTAGGTACTGTTTTTACCTCCTATAATGACTCATAATATAAGTATTAATATCCTACTTTCAAAACCAGTAGTCTATATATTATCAAAATTACTTTTATATATTTACATATGATGGGTTATGTGTGTACATGCATACATACATACAGGGTTATTGTTATGTACCTCACAATGATGGGTCATCAACCAATCAAACTTTTGACTGGGTAGAATCTTGTCTAAATAGGAATTTCTTAGTGGGATGCTCAAAATAAAAATATCTTTACATGTGTATTTCAGTATTCATATATTCCAATTGATTTAGTCATAGTCAACTTGAGATCATTTTAAATGATTCTATTTTAACTTATTATATTTAACTATTCAGTAAATTATATAATTTAAATGTACACTTTAAACATTAAAGATGTTTCCATACTCACAAGGCATCTTATTTAGATCATTTTCTTTAGCTGTGTCATTGGATAGAAAGAATAAAAGAGAGTGTACTTGATTAACAAAGATACCCTTTAGAATTTTTTTCCTGCCAAATTTTTCTTTAAAAATGGTAAACAAATTTTTCTTTTGTGAAAAATACATATTTTATGTCAGCTATTTCTCAACATTCAGTGAGTAAAAATGCATCTGAATGCATATTATTTATGAGCACTGTGCTATCTACTATAGACTTCAACAATTGATATGTTTCCTTTCTTTATAATACCTCTGTTTTAAATTATTTGAATTAACAGGGTACCACCCAAATTTCCCCTATTTTTTGTTCTACCGCAACTGCACTTTCTTAAGTCAGTAGAAAATGGGTAATGCTTATCAACCACAGAAAATTACTTAATTGTGTATGAATGGGCACGTAGAAATCAGTCCCCACCCTCACAATCTGAGTTTAAAATAAATCCTGGAAATAGTGTTCATTTTTTCAGACAATGTGAAAGTTGACATTTCTATAGTAGCATGCTTATTTTTTAGTGATGACAGAAACAGTAAAAATAGAGATCGATCTAATCATTTCAGTATTTCAAATTACATCATAGATAGTGACTCTTAAATAAAAACATATTTCATAGACTTACTTTGTAAGGTTTATATTCTGTGCTTTAACTAAGCATTTTGGGTTTGAAAATGACAGATATGGGTGCATTAGTGAAATGAATAGTCACTTCTTTCCCACTTTTATCATTGATGTTTATCATGAACTTGATCGTGATTTAAGAAGAAACATTTGAACTACAGGATATATTACAAAGGAATTTAGTAAAATTGAAATTATGACTACAAAACTGGTCAGCATTTTCATTACTGATTTTAATATTTTGAAATTAAACTGCATCACTTAAAAAGTGAAGAAGTAAAAAAATACACAGTAGTCAGAATACTTCAGGTAAGTATATGTATATATGAAATAAATGAATATATAAAAATTCATTTATTTATATACTCATTTATTTTTATATATAAAAATTTATGTATATTCATTTCATTATATATATATATTTCATTTCACCATTAAAACAACTCAAGGTAGCCAAAGGAAGAGCTAGAACATGTCACTCAAAGTGAGAACTTATCCTCCACTGACATATTTAGTCCTAAAATTTTACCTTAAGTGAGTCACTCCCTTCTGTCTTAACATAAAAGCTTAAATATTCTTGCATACACTCTGCTGTTATTAACTAATGTAATAATGAATATTGTGTACATATTATATGATGTAATAATGTAGCAAATCAGATATAGAGATGATGGTTGATATTTGGGAGAGGGCTAGAAACAGGAGACCAAGTCAAAGAAGGGTTCAAATCAAAGGAATGACAAAAGTGGAAGTGAAGGTAGAATGAGATTGATTTGATGACACAATATTTTTAAATAAAATCTATTTTTTCCTTATTAATCTAATCAAGTCTACCATTAACAGGGTGACAATTGGACATATTCCTTAAAAACATTTGCATATATATTATGAAATAATAATTACAAATTGTTGCAGCATTGAAAATTAAAGAAAGAATTGTGCCTAATATGTCTTATTTCATTTAACGCTCAAGCAAAACTATGAAGCTGATGTAGCCTTTATACTCCTTGATAAAAACCAAGACTCAATTGATCAAAATGACAGAACTTGTAAACAGCAAAAGCAAACTCCATACCCAGGCTTTCTGAATGCATGTGTTCTTAACTACTAGGTGTTATGTATGGCCCTTAGAGAGAAACAAGTTAATAATTAGCCACAGAGTGTCACCTCTGCTGTAGAGATAATTATTTCAATATTGTGAATGCTGAAGTAATCTATGGTTGTGTTTCTAAATTTTCTCACCATATAATCATATCAAATTTCCTTTTCAATATATGTTAAAACTGCTTTATTTCTGAGTACAGACTAAGAATTTGCAGATTAATAAATTGCTTTTTTAAATATCTAGACAATCCTGTAACAGCTGAGCACTAGTTACCTTCCAATCATACTTATAAAAATGAGTATTTAAAAGTTATGTTAGGATAGCAATATTAATATTTCTCTTGAAATTTTATAGGAAGGAATGGGTTAGAATTCATAAGGTACATTGTAATTCTTAGTTTAAAGGTGCTTAATTTGAAGATTACATGGAATCTAATGGAAAGTTCAGTTATGAAGTTATTGAACCAAAAGAAAGTTATTTTTATGTGTAATTAATCATGGAATACATATTGGCACTGGCTGAAAACCAGCGAGGCTCATAGAAATTCAACCTCATTAGGGTAGTTAAATGAAACACAGATTGTCTAAGTAGCATCAGCCTAAAGGACACAACAGAACTTCTATAAGCATAAATGTCATAATTGCTATCATTTAATTTGCAGGCTGCTGATGAGTTGATACAGCTATCGCAAATGCTTTAAGTGTTTTAAAGACGGGGAAAACATCATAGACCAACAGCACAGGAAAAAGTTACATGATATAATCTTAATAGTTCTAAATATAGTCAGTCCTCTTTCACTTACAGCAAGCATTATTCACTCACAATTGTATTCCTTTGTTTATATTTCATTCATTTTCATAATATTAAACTAAATATCATTATATATGTTCTCTATAACTACTGTATCTTTTGTTTTTATCTTTCACCCAGAAGTGGACACTAGCCTGAATTTTTAAAATATATTTCCCTTGATTTGTATGGTTTTAGCACACATAAATCTATTTCTGAAAATAAATAGCATCATACCTTACGTCAGTGACTTGTTTTTTTCTCTCCTCATTATGTTTCTAAGATTTATGCATTTGTTTTAATTTTTGCTTTATTTATTTCATTACTGAAAAATGTTTCATTATGTGAATGTACTTCAGTTATTTATCAGTTATCTTCCCTGTACTCAAGGTTTTTTCTAGTCCTTTGTGGGGTTTTGAGTTTGGTATTACAAACAGAGCAGTAATGAACAGTTCTACTCTTGTCCTCTCCTGGAGGACAAGCTCATTGATTTTAGAAAGAAGGGAAGGTAGAGAGAAAAACATCAATGTGAGAGAGAAGAGAAGAACATTAATTGTAATTGGTTGCCTCTTATATGCACCCCAGCTGGTGACTGAACCCACAACCTAGACATGTGTCCTGACCAGGAATGGAGCCCTCCAACTTCTGGTTTAATAAGTTCACTGGGTAATACCCCAAATGAGTCTCACCAGCCAGGGCTACTATGAACATATTTGTATCTGCTTCTCAGGGCTCATGTATAACCTTTTTTATTATTATTATTATTATATACTATGTCTAAGAATAGGATTGCTGAGAGAAAGATGGTGGGTTTTTTTTCCCTAAGTGGATATACCAAAATATGAAATTTCACTTGATCTACATCTAAACCAACACCTAATATTGTCAGGTTTTTATTTGTTGCCTGCTTATTCATGTCAAAGTTGAGACAATTATATCTCCTTTTTCAAAACTATTTGGGTTTACCTTCCAATTTAATTAAATCTATAGTTTGTGTAGAAATGACAACCTTATATTTCTTGATTTATTTAAATTTTCTATAAAAACTTCAAAATGTCACATTTGGCCCTGGTTGATGGCACAGTGAACAAGGCGCTGGCCTGAGAACCCAAAGGTCACTGATTTGATTCCCCATTCAGGGCACATAACCAAGCCAGGTCTGTAGCTGGAGGCGGGTGACCATACATAGATGTCTTGCTTTCTCTCTGCCTCTCTCCCTTCTCCCCTCCCTAAAAATAATAAATAAAATCTTTTTTAAAATGTCATATTTTACAGACAGATCTTCCTAGTTGTATTATATATTCCAAGGTACCTTTTTCCCTTAAATATATTTTATTTATTTTGCTATTACAGTTGTCCCAATTTTTTCCCTTTGCCCCTTTCCACCCAGTACCCCCACTGGAGGTGAAGTTACAGAGGTAAAAATGAGCACAGATTACAGATAGTATGGTGGGTCAGTGAAAGAACTTTGGCTTTAACTCTGAAAAAAATATAGAGATTGTCATTAGGTGGTTTTGAGCAGAGCAAATCATCATACAAATTACATTTTTAAAAGCTTATTCTGACTTCTGTATTGCATACGAATTGTGGGAGGGCCCAGAGTAAAATTAGAAAGTCCAGTTTTGAGACTTACGGAGAAATTCTGGAGAGAAATGATGGAGGCTTGGAGCAGGGTCAAGGTGGTCATAGTGGTGAAAACTACAATGATTCTAAATAGATTATGAAGGCAGAGCTCACAGAAAATGCTGATGGAATTGGATGTTGAGTGTGAGATAAGAATCAAAAGTGATTCCAATTCTTATATCTCAAATCAGAATGTAGTTATCCTTAACTTAAATGTGGAAGTAGACACAGTTTCAGATGTTTTAGTTAGGGAGGTAGAAGAAAAGAAGAGGGGAAGTTTAATTTTGGAAAATGTTTTAGACATTCAAATGGCATATCCAAGTAAGTCGTTCTGGGTGTTAGGGATATAGTTTAAATACAGCAAGTAGAAATAACACAGATCATAAGCTTCATAAGGCTGTGCTGTTACAGCCTCATTACTTAGCATAGTGCATTGCTCTTAGGTGCTTAGAAAATATAGAGACATGAGAGAACAAATGTTTTATTATGAACATTTAAAACTCAGCCAGAATTTGTCTCTATGAGAGTTGTACAGTAAGAGGACTTGAAATTAGGGCCAGGAATTTCCTTAGTTTGCAATTCCAGATCTCTTCATTTTTGACCTCTATTCAGTAAGCAACTTGCTTCCTGTAACTTGTTTGATTTGAAGAGTGATATCCATGTAAGTTCTCTCTGTTGTTAGTCAGAAAATAGACCTCTGGATAAGTAAATGAGTTTAGTTTTATCTATTAGAATACCAGGTCATTTTGTGTAAAACAATAACTCTGACTTTTTTCAACAACTGACATTCAGATATTTTTCTGACAAATTGGCTAAGAGATTTGGCTACCTCTTGAGACCACTCCTGGAAAGAGGAAGTTTGTTTTCCTGTTGCTCTGACAGGAAGAGGTGGATCTACTCTGTCAGAAAGCAGAAGCAAATTGCTAAGACACAAGCTAAAAAAGATGAGTAAGTTAGTATAGAGTGCTTTTTAAAGTTATGTATCTACATAGGCAGTTAAGTGTGTGTCTACATGTGTTTGTTCACGTACTGAGTTTGCATTGCTAAACAAATCCTTTATTATGGCTTGCGTGCAAACCAATTTTAAAACCCTGGTGTGACAGGTGAAACCATGGGATATGAGATGAGATCCAGACACTGGCACTCACCAGTAGATGATATTGGACATAGTTCATTCTTGTTAAACCTCAGATCCTCATTTTTAAACTGGTAATGCACATTTAGCCCATAGAGCTACCTGAAATTGTACATGAATTTATACCCACCAAATCTTAAAATGGACTATTGGTGGGTATAAATTCATGTAGACTTCCTACATGGTAGTTATTAATGTTAATAATGTCATGTATGCAATTTGGTATTTTTCTGTTCATTACTTAAAATTATGCTATACTAATTTTCCATGTCATTAAATAGTCTCTGTAAATAACATTTACAAGTGTCATTGAGCCATGGCTGGGTGGTTCAGTTGGTTTGAGTATTGTTCCATACACCAAAGGTTATAGGTTCAATCCCTAGGCAGGGCACATATCTAGACTGTGGGTTTCATTCCTGGTTGAAGCACATACTATCATTAATTTTATATGATCACTTAACGTTGACTAGTTTTGGCAGTTTCCTTAATTATTTCCTGTTTGTTGAGCCCTTACATTTCAATATTTGAATGCTGTAATTAAACAGGCTTTAATTAATTTATTGAGTAAAACTTGTCAAAATTAGGAATGTTTTTGCTTTTATTTAGAATATACACCTGGCTGGTGGCACAGTGGATAAGGCATCAGCCTGCAAACCCAAAGGTCACTGGTTCGATTCCCAGCCAGGGCATATAACCAGGTTGCACGTCAGGTCTCCAGCCAGGTCCACAGCTGGAGGCAAGTGAAAGGCAACCATACATTGATGTTTCTCTCCCTCTCTGCCTCTCTCCCTTCCCCTCTCTCTAAAAATAATAAATAAAATCTTTTAAATAAATAAATAAATATTTTTTTAAAAAAGAATATACGTAAAGAATTGAAAAAACTGCGTCAAAAGATGAGAATACTTTTAAGTCTATTAATATAATAAATGCTATTATACTTCAAATCAGTTTAAGTGTTTGATTTTTTTTGTTTGTTTAACTAATTAATCAACTGAGGAGTATTTGCAATATAAAACCACCTGTGTCAAGGTATTCTTTTATAAAATTACATTTTATTGATTATACTATTACAGTTGTTCCAATTTTTCCCACTTTACACCCTCCACCCAGCACCCAGCACTCACTCAGGCAATCCTCACACCCATTTTTTATGTCCGTGGATCATGTATATAAGTTATTTGGCTATTTCATTTTCTATAGTGTACTCTACATCCCCATGGCTATTCTATAACTACCTATTTGAACTCCTTAATCCCCTCACCTCTTCATCCATTCCCCCACAACCACCTCCCATCATCTCCACATCTATGATTTTATCTCTTTTCTTCTTGTTTGCTTAGTTTGTTTTGTAGATGCAACTGATGATTAATATGTATTTATTGCCAATGTAATGCTTATAGTCTTGATCTTTTTAAAAAATAAATCTCTTTAACTTTGCATATAATAATAGTTTGATGATAATGAACTCCTTTAGTCTTTTCCTTGCCTGGGAAGCTCTTTATCTGCCCTTCAATTTTAAATTATATATTTTCTGGGTAGAGAAATCTTGGCTGTAGATCCCTGCTTTTCATGACTTTGAATATTTCTTGCCAATCCCTTCTAACCTGCAAAGCTTCTTTTGAGAAATCTGATGATAGTCTTTTGGGAACTCCCTTGTAGGTAACTAACTGCTTTTCTATTGCTGCTTTTAAGATTACTTTTTCCTTTAACTTTTGGCATTTTCATTATGATATATATTGGAGTGGGCCTCTCTGCATTCATTTTGTTTGGGACTCTCTGTGCTTCTTGGACTTTCATGTCTATTTCCTTCACCAAATCAGGGAAGTTTTCTTTCATTATTTTTTCAAACAAACTTCCAATTTCTTGCTCTTTCTCTGCTACTTCTGGCACCCCTATGATGCAAATGTTGGAAAGCCTAAAGTTGTCCCAGAGGCTGCTTACACTCTCCTTGGGTTTTTGTTTTTGTTTTTATTCCTTTTTTCTTCTTGTTGTTCTGTTTGGTTGTGTTTTGCTTCCTTATGTTCCAAATCATTGACCTGATACTTGACTTCATCCACTCTACTCTTGTTTTCCTATAATTTTTTTTTTCAATTAGTGTATCCCTCAATTCTAACTGGATATTTTTTTGCTGTTGTGGTCTTCTCTAAGTTCCTTGAGTATGGTTGTAACCAGTGTTTTGAACTCTGCTTCTGAAAGATTGCTTATTTCCATTTTGTTTAGTTCTTTTTCTGAAATTTGGATCTGTTTTTTTTTTATTTGGGCCAAGTTTCTTTGTCTCCTCATTTTGGCAGCCTCCCTGTGCTTGTTTCTATGCATTGGGTAGAGCTGCTTTGACTCTGTGTCTTAGTAATATGGCCTAATGTAGTCAGTGTTCTGTAGGGTCCAGTGACATAGTCTCCCATATCACCCAAGCTGGGCACTCAAGGTGCATTCTTCATGTGGGCTGAGTACCCTCTCCTCTTGTAGTTGAAACTTGATTGCTGTTGGCAGGTCAATGGGAAAGATTTACTCAGGCCAGTCATCTGTAGAAACAGGCTATGACCACTGACTACCAACCTCCACCCTCCATAGATGATGATTTGAGCA
The DNA here is from genome assembly GCA_004026585.1 of Noctilio leporinus. Taxonomy (NCBI): domain Eukaryota; kingdom Metazoa; phylum Chordata; class Mammalia; order Chiroptera; family Noctilionidae; genus Noctilio; species Noctilio leporinus. The sequence continues at coordinate 452,766 of PVIW01000210.1, forward strand.
GGAGCAGAATGGTGGTGCTCCAACATAGTCTGTAGCTGTCAACTGGTTACCCAGGCTCTGAGGTTTCCCTGGTGATGAAGACTAAGGCCAGCCCCACCTGTGTTCTCCCCAGGGCCACTCTACATGAGCTGTTAAGCAATCTAATGTGGCTGCTACTTATGCTGGGCCTGGAAATCCCCAGGCAAAGCAAAGTTGTAAATTTAGGCTGGTTGCTGCTACTGCCAAGTATGGGGTCACTTAGCTAGTGGCATAAGGGTTAGGCACTCACTGAGGCTGACTGTCATTTGCTTGAGAGGATTTAGGAAGTTGTGAAGCATGGGCCAAAACTAGGTATTCATATATAAAATCACCATTAACAGCTTGGGTGACCCAGAAGTTGAGGTGGGATAGGATCTCAGGGAATCAATATCCAGGGCAAACACTGTTAACTTAGCCAAGTTGATAGAGTCTAAGATCTGAGTGATCATTGTTCCATAGTTTAGTTGTAAGTTTGATGGGATTGTGTGAGGAGGTGAGCCATGTTTATCTATGCTGCCATCTTGACTGGAAGTCTCAAGGTGTTTGTAGGCATTGTTACTCTAAAATATCCACATGATAGAGTTTCATATGGGAGTAAACATGATATGGCTCAAAATTACGTATCAATAACTGCACAAGACAGGGTTTGTCCTTGAGGAAATTTACTGTCTAATGTCATTCTACACCACTACATCACTGAGGAATACAATGTTAAGAGTCAAAACAGATAAATAAAGTCAAAGGAACACAGAGAACAAAGAAATTAAATTCTATAAACAATTATAAATCACAGAGCAAATGGTATTTCTCATCACTAATGTGTACTCAAAATTGAAAAGATGTGTAGACTATTCCTTTTTTGACCTTTCATAGACCATTATATTGACTCTTTATTTTATTTATAACTGAAATATATAAGATTTTTTCATTTCTTCCACAATTTATTTGTAATCAATATTATCAACATCATCATATTTCTAAGATAATATAAATTGTTCTAAGATAATATAAGTTACTTATAATTATGCAAAATAATTTTGATCTGAAGCAAAAAGTTTCATGTACTAGATAAAACTACAGACACTTTTTGTGAAAATGAAAATATTATCTTTTTACCCATGTGTGAAAATCCACCAATGTCATTAAGCTAATGTTATCTCATAATTGCATTTGAAAGTAAAACCAGAACTGACAATTTTACTAATAAAGCTATTAGTTCTAAGTATTTCACTTAAAATGTCAGCTACTTAGAAACCAAAAGACTTTATCAGAAAGCCACATTTGCTTAACTCAAAGCTTGGGATTGTGTTACAAAAGCACCATGTGATAGCTTTAAATTAATTAAAGTTCCCACTATAATTCACAGCTTGCTAGAATACTTTTTTCATGCTATGCTGATAAATACCATCTTATTTTTAAATGACCATCTTCATAATCTATAAAGATCACATGTAAACTATTTAGAAACGTTTCAGCACCCCTTTGATTAAACAGTCTTTATGGATTTCTTTGAAATCTTGAAGTTTTGTCATTATTTTTAGTACACTAAGCAAAGCACTCAGAGAATGAAGTCATGATCAGTTAAATCACTTGGATTTGGACTTGCCACACAAAGGCACTTTTATGTAGCTTTAGATTTTAATCAGGGTTGATCTCTTTAATTGAATTTACACCTTGAATATCTATTATAATAAGTGCAATATACTCAAAGGCTTTGGACAGACATTCAACATTAAAACTATTATCTCATTAAAATTTTGAGAAAACAGTTGCTCTAATTTTGTTTTAATCTCTGGACTCAATAAATAAGTGGAAAAAATAAAGATGCTAATGTTGATATTTTTGTTGTACTTATGTTTGAAGAAAAGGTAAGTTTCAAAATGTTACCATACTTGCATATATACATATGGAATGTAGAAATCTCATGATGTGCAATACAATATACAACAAAACCAATTTTACCATAGGCTAATGTGAGCTATACTTACATTTAAGAAAGAAAACAAGAAAGATAATTCTTTTACAACTTCTTATTCCAGTTCAGGGTTGCAAGTGGGCAGAGCCTGTCCAGGTAGTTCAGGGTGCAAGGTGGAACCCACCCTGGACAGGACCCCCTTCATTACAGGGCCCACTCACATACACCCACACTCACTCAGAACATGACAATGTGAACATGTCAGTTCACCTCAGGTGCACATTCCTAGGTTGTGGCAGAAAAATAAGCTCCAGAGAAAACCCACACAAACATGGTGAGAATATACACCCACCACACACACACAGTGGCCCTGGTCAGAATTGATTTTTTTTTTTTCTCATCAGTGTTACAACAAAAAGATATTGAACAAAATAATGTTGTTCCAGGATCCACTGTACACACATATATACAATAGACATATGAGGGAAAACCCCAAAATACAGAATTATTTTCTAGAAGTCTAACCCTTTGTAGTACAGGCTTCCCCCACAAGGTGAGAATTCTAGGAATCCATCTGTATCTGTATCAGCTGGTATTGTTGTGAGAGGTTGTGTTCATCTTCAGTGAACTTTTTTGAAGACTCTTTCAATGCATTTACACATTTCATGATAGATGATTTAGAGTGCACCTGCCCATACCATGCTGATTGTCCAGCAGTTTTTAACTAAAAACAGCATGACCCTCATTCCCCATTTTCCCTATTTACCTAATCTTGTCCTGAGCAACTTTCTTTTATTTCTCCAGATGAAAAAATTCTTCAAAGGGAAACATTTTTCCAATGTGGAAGAGGTGAAAAAAAAAATAGCAAAAGCACTAAAAAGCATCAAAATCAATGAGTACAAAAACAATCTCAATCAGTGAAGAAAAGTCTGAACAGGTGTATTGCATCAAATGGAGAGTACTTTGTGGCTGAAGTTTAAAAAGTGTAAGAATAAATACACAGGATTTATTAATAAATTCCATTTTAAGGGTATGTGTATACATATGTATATATATACACACGTTATATATGTATGTATACATGTATATACACATATATATATGAACCCTGGCAATGTGTACCTGAATATAGTATACATATGTATTCATATGTGCATGTGTGTTTATATGTATTCTAGAGCTGTGTGGTAGCCCTGCCTTTTCTTAATGTTTTTACATCCTACCTGATTTTCTGCCTTCCTTTGCTGACAGTCTTTGATCCTTACCTACCAGGAGTCAAGAACAAATTAGGTCAAGGCATTATGTTGATACAAAGATCCACTTGCAGATTGCATATCGTCATGGTAGTCATGCCTTGGTCCCATGTATCACAATGCTGTCACTGGCTCCACCTCTCTCAGAGCCATATCATTGGTTTTGTGAAAGACATCATCAATTGATAAGGTTTACCTGTGGTTAGAGGTAAGTCTTTGAATAGCATTGGCTCAAACAAGATCAAAGGTTATTTTCTTTCTTGCATTAAAAAAACTAGAGGATGGTCTATTCTGCCCATTTTGGGAAACGACACTGATTTATCATTTCACCAAGGGAGGCTGTGGCTATTTCTCCCTGACCAAGGTAACTGTTAAGAGTTCTGGTATTTACCACTATGTCATTAAGTAGCAAGTTGGAAAAGCAAGGAGAAAGAATTAGTCTATTTAAAGGTTTCTAAAAGTGAAATCCAAAACTTGTGCTTACGCCTCCAAGGCAAGAACTTGATCTCAGCAGTCCCAGCTACAAGACAGACTAGAAAATGCAGTTTTCATTTTAGTAGGCCTAGTTCCCAGCTTCAAGCACAGGGTACCACTATTCTGAAAGAAAAAAGTTAGGGAAGCATCCAGCAATCTCTGCTATACCCTCATGGCAGGCTACATTCTTTGTAGCATTATTGACAATTATGTCTTTATATTGATTTTGTGTGTTTGTTCATTTTTGCTTAACTCTCACATTACTGAAGTCAAAAACATGGTACAAAGAATAAGACTGCCTGAAAGTTCCCCTGAGGATTCATCATGGGCTTCCAAAGATAGGGATTCTCCTTCCACCAGGAGGAAATTAGCTTTCCTACCCTAATCACCCACAGGAAGACTAACAACCTCCCAACGGCCTTATAGTCAAACCCAATTTAAAGCATCTGGTTCATACAGACAAATTTCTTGACTCCCAGGAGCCTGCTCCCTTCAGAAAAAGCCATTTTTCAGACTTGTGCTGTAAGAAGAGAAATCAGAGGGCTGAGACCCCTTCACTGGACTCCAAACCCACAAGGTATGTCTAGCAAAGCATCTATCCAGATCAATTTACAGCCCAAGGGCAGCAACAGAAGAGAAGGCAGAGGCCTTCCGGTCTTCCCATCATCCCCAGGGAGGGCCGCTGGGCTCTCTCATTGCCCGTGAAGTAGGTGTGCCTTTCAGGGGAAAACCCTGCTTTCCCTGTTGGTGGAGTGAGTAGCAGATCAATCTTGTCGGCTGCAGAGGAAAGAATTTTCCAGTAATTTGGGTGCCAGAAAGCCTGAATTTTGAAGCCAGCTATTGACAAGTGTTGTCTGGGGAAGTACCGCGTACCTTGGGGCACCAGGGGAAGTCAGGTTTGGCACAGCCACTCCCACTGAAGTAAGTAGAGGGGCGTCTCCAAGTCCCAACTGGCTCATTGTCCAGGAAACACAATGTCAGACCCTAAGACCATTTTATAACACTGTAGTTTTGAATCTTCAGACTGTTGCGCAGTGTCTGCCATGAAGCAGACACTCAGGAAATGCTGGCTAAAGAATTAATGAATGAGTAGAAAATACCTGATGCTACTTCCAAAAACAGCATCGAGGACTATATTAAAACTCGAAGTATTTGCTTCATTCTTTAAATAAAAAGAGAGTCACCTTTGTGTAGATTTGCTCACCTGTCAGTGCGCGCTTTGTCATGAAAGATCAAACCTTTATAACTACCTAGGGAAGTACCGGGTGGGCTCTACTGAAATGATGCTGGGAGCCTTCATCTTAAGGAATTACTCGTCAGATGGAAGTTTGTTCTGTGCTGTTTTGTACATTTATTTTGTTCCTTGCAACCTGCTTCTAATTGCCTAATTGAAATAGTTTCCATTAATCATCAATTTTTTTTTTTTTTCCATTATAAAGCACAGACCAGTTTAACTGGTTTCAAGTATGTGGAAGGGAGGAAGGCCAGCATAGACAGTGCTGTGTTTCCTGCTGATACAGAATTCAGGCCAGGTGGATAAAGCAATGCCTTTGGCTCGGAGAGAGAAAGAAGTTTGACATCCCTTGGGCACATGCAGTCCCTAGAAGCCAGGGAGGAAGTGATTATAGCAGTGATAAATATGAACTGAAGCATCTCCAGATGAAACAGGGTACTTAAAAATATTTTATATTCTATTGTTCTAGTGTCTAGGTAATTGTTAGACAAGTTATACAGATTGTTTTCTAGACAATAATATTGGGAGGTAAGTCAGTGCTAAGTAAACTTGCTCCTTTAATAACAGATTATTAGGTTGAGAGCTAGATAATATACACTAAAAATTACATCTAGGTAAGTTATTTTACTACATACATACTTCTTCGATGCTATGTAGCCTTCAACATGAACCAGGAAGTTATCGTTTAAAGAGTCTAGTAAAAAAGATGAATTCTTTTGGCATGTTATGGCTCAGTACCTTTTTTGCACAGGGAAATTATTAGGTACACTTTTAATTCAAGGATAACTTTTTTTTTTTTTTTAAGATTTTATTTCATTATTTCTAGAAAGAGGAGAAGGGAGAGAGGCAGAAAGGGAGAGAGACATCAATGTATGGTTGCGTTTCACCTGCCTCCAGCCACAGACATGACTGGAGACCTGGTTTGCAACCTGGTTATGTGCCCTGGCTGGGGAATCGAACCTGTGACCTTTGGGTTCGCAGGCCGACACCTTAACCACTGTGCTACCAGCCAGGGAGGTAACTTTTTGTTAGGAGGAAATATTGTACTATGACAGAAGTATAACAGTAATCCATTTTGTTTAGAGCCTTATTAATGCTCTAGGTTAAAAAAGAAGAAAAAGAAAAGATGAAATTTAGCCATTCTATTGACAAAGGTAGGAGAAAATAGAACAAAATGGTATACTTATAGAAAAAGACCATAATCATATGGCTCCTCTCAAATGCTATGATAATGGAACACAGAACTCTGTAAATAAGACAGCAGTTAAAAATTATACAAATAACCTTAACAATCATAGTACTGAAAAAATAACTATGCATTTTATTAATTTTAACCTTCAAAAACAAAAAGAAGAAAGTCAACAGAGAAAATTTTGAAGTAGTATGTATTGATATAAAGTTTTCAAAAGTACCTTTTTACAAGTATAAATAAAAACATACTATATTTTCACAAATATAGGAATAATAAGGGAAATATTTAGAAGCTACATTGCTAATAATAGATACTGAAATTATTATAAGTAAATGAAGAAAAAGTATAAAAATTCTAGCCAATAGTATATAATAATCTAATAGAAATAAAATAAAAAACTATCTATGAAAATGTTTAATCAGCAACCTAAATAATTTTTAAGAAGAGTAAGTGCCTAGATTACCACAAATACCACTGCTTATGTTGGAATTTTATTTTTCTCTTGAATTTAATTAGACAAAATTAAAAGAAAACTTTAGATAATACCCCAACCTCAAGATTAAATGTCAATTATGTCAATTGTAATTTAATTACAACCTCTATCTTTCACAGGTACATAATTTTACATATATCCAACACTGTTACAATTATAATTTAGAATTCTTTTTATTTTAAACATATAATATATATATAATAAAATATAATTTTATTAGAAAATATACTTAAAAAGTAAGTATATTTTAGTAGACACCTGAATACCTACTATTGAAAAACAACCACAAAAACTCTTCATTCTTCCAGTGTTCTAGAATCAGCAATCTCATTTGTCACCAAGAAAAATAATGTGAGAGTTTTTCTATGCCATTATTCCTTACACCTTAAATAATTTTTCTTACACTTCACAAATAAGATTCACTTACAAAACACATTATTTAAAATACCATTTCTTTCTCTAGAATTCCCTCATAGAAACAAATATTCTTGGAAGTATCACCAAAATTGATCATTATTACAGATTTCCACCACTTTCTTATGTCATTAAATAAAACAAATGTTTTATCTATTTCATATGACAAAAAATCTGTTTTTTATTAACAGGTTTTTTAAAAATAACATTATACTATGTTACTAAGAATAGTAGTATTTGGTATTAAAATTCGCAAAATCAGTATTTAAGAAATTTGGATGATAAACTAGTGTGCTTGGTTTTTAAATACTTTTTATGACATATGAAAACTTAATTCTATATTTTTACCCTTGAGTTACAATGTTACTTTAAATGTTATGAGACAATGATGTCTTTATGTTACCATGACTTTTAGAAGAAGACATGATTACTTTTAAAGCTGTTTAATTATTTTTGTATTGGCAAAATTATATTAGCAATTGCTTGGAAATAGTACTATCCATGCTATTTGTGGTTATAGATGGAGATACAGGAAAACTCATGGCCTGATGTCCACCTTACATATTTTTTTAAATTAGATAAATCACAAATGACTATAAGGTAATGTGTTTTATTTAGACTTCCAATAACTTTCTATTTTTAAGCCAATTATTTTTCACTGAAGGATGTTAATAAAACAAATTACAATGAAAAAAATTGAAACTTGCCTGAGATTAAAGATTTGCAACAAAATAGAAATTAAAGAGTTAGAATAAAAGGATAATTCTCTAAGTGATAGGATGTTAATAATAATGTGCCTGAAGAACTAAACCAGAGAATTCTATCTTCAATATGCATGCTAATAATAATGATGGTTGTGAATAAGAAGCAACTAAATTATGCTGATAGTACCTACTTACAATATTTAATTTTTCTAAAAAGAAATAATTCAGTAATAGTGGGACTTGTAAGAAGGTATAATAAACTAGGGATTGCAGAACACAAAAGTAGGTGAAATGTAAATACAATGTATCACATACCTAAAGAAATAATTTAGATTACTTGTACAACTTTATGGATTCTATAACCTCTCAGGATAATATTTCAGACAACTTAATGAAGAATATCCATTAACTATGAATAAATCAATACTCCAACATGTTAAAAGCATAGCTAAAAAGTTTTAACAATATTAAATAAAAGGTGATTTTGGCTCAGTTTGTGTTTTAAAAGTGCTGCCCTTTCAAAAAATGAGGTCAGTTTAATATTTTTGTAACTTGGAAAATGTCCAAGCAAAAGGAAATTTATTAATAAAATAATTTAGAAATCAGTTACAAGGCAAACATTAGCATAATGCATATACTTTAAATTTTTTTTAAAAATCAACACCTGCCTCAAAAATATCAGTTTCTGTGTGTATGCTAATTTATAAATCTTTATGAACAGAAACCATAAGAAGGAAAAAAATCATACAAAACAGGAACATTTGCAATGTTGAACAGAATAATGGAAAGATTCAGTGAGTTTTCTTAAGGTCATGAAACAATTGAATGCCCAGACAGGGAAGGAACTTGGATCTCCTCCCTTCCAGTCAACTTTGAAAATTACCAGATGCTTTTTGCACCCCTTTCACTAAAAAATTTAGTAGCATAAAAGCTAGTCAAGTGTTTCTTTTCATAGTTCTGGAAACTGAATTTTAAATGATTTTTAAATACTTAGGGTCTTTTTTTTTTTTTTAATTGGAGTATGAAATTGTTAAAAATGCCTAAGTGGAAATGCTACACAAAATAAGCCAGTCAGAGAAAGACAAGTACCATATGATCTCACTGATATGTGGAATCTAATGAACAAAATATGCCGAGGAACAAAACAACATCAGAGGCTTGGATACAGGGAACAGGCTGGCAGACCTCAGAGGGGAAAGGGGGTAAGAGGGGACTGGAAAGGGTTAGCCAAAGAACATATATGCATAGCCCATGGATGCAGACAACATGTGATGAAGGCCAGGGACAGGTGGGGACTGGATGGATATGGGCAAGGGGAGGGAAAATGGGGGACACCTGTAATAGTGTCAATGATTAAAAAAAAAAAAAAAAAAAAACTTTATATTTGATGCCAATGTTGACAGACATTAAATAAGCTCAATATAGATTAGAGAGACACAAATTTCCAAACAGCTAGTTTGAAAATTGTAGCAACTTTATACTGACTATTTAAAATCATAAGCTTAACACTGGGACTAAAAAGAAAAAAAAACACTGTTTGGGAACCATGAATTACTTCACAAATAAGTCTTCACTTGGCTTTTTAAAAAATTAAGTGTAAAAAACTGATATTTGCTATATTCTAATAACATAGAATGCATCTGGAAACATAAAAGACCTCTGAGGCAATTTCCTGTTAATCTCTAAAAATAAAATTTACAATTTTGATAAATTTTATAAAATTTTTCAATGCATTCTTATGGATATGTATTATTTATTCATTTAGCACAACTTTTATTACATACCTATCATTCTCATGGTACTATGGGGTGTCATGGAGGAAAAATAAAAGCTTTGGTTTATTTTGTTTTGTTTTGTTTTTACCTTCAAGTATTAAGAAAGCAGGTTAAGATCCATTAATGACAATTCCTTTATATCTTTATCCATTTGTGGCAGTTCTTTTACACTGGAGGGCTTGGTGTCCCACTTTGGTAAAAGCTTTCTTTGATTCTGACATTGAACATGTTGCAATTATATTACTCTTCCCAACCTTAACTATAACTCAATTTTCCTTTTTTCACCTTTTTATAGCTCTTTTGCCAAATGTGCATTTTGAATGCTGAATTTGACTAAAATTGACCTGTGGTGCAATTTACTATTGATGTGGTACAAATAATACTATTGATGGTACTATGGGGATAGAGATAATAAATTGTAATATTACCAATGATACTATGGGGTTAGAGATAATATGAAGAAATGAAGAACTACCTAAAGTAAAAAATTGATGGCAGAGTTTCCATAAGGTGAGAAAAGTCAACTAATTCGTGAGTGATAACAATATTTAGAGTATATGTAGTCACAGAGTTGGCTAAACCCTTAGAATCCAAACCTATTATTAACATTTAGGTGAGGAATTAGACTCTCTCAAAGAGACCTCCGGAAGGGGGTCCAGAAACAACCTGTGTTCCTGTGCCAGTCTCTGTAGGAACCATAAATTTACCTTTAGGAAAAGTCTTCACTTCAGTTGTACACTAATTTTTTATCCTTAGATGTGCTGAATATGAAGGAGATGGAATATCCAACAGAGCTGACATTTATACGAATAAACTCAGCAGCCCACTATGATAGAACAGGGCAGATATTGTTATTTTCATGTCATAGCAGGCAAAATAGTCCTCAAAGAGGTTAAAGAAGATATTTAAAATTAAAGCTAGAGCTAAATGCAGGTCTTCACAGTGAATATTTTCCATAACAAACTTCAACCTGACCAAGAACCTTTCAAGGAAATCCTGCCTAATTTGGCATCTGGTAGACAGACCCAAGATAGAACTAATCATGGATTTGATAAGATCTCACCTTGCAGGATGAGTGTTCATAATAGTGTATTAAAACCAAAAGTGGGTGGGCTGCTTAAAATGACTTCATTTCCATGTGTTATATACTTAGTCAAAATTCAGAAGTTAGACATGTCCCAATGGTACCCAACTGAAGATTATTAATAAAGTTTAACCTTAGATAGTCTTTGAGAATGCTTTTTAAAAACATGGTTTTTCTCTTAAATTGAAATATTTATATAGATTGAAATTTTAAGTGTTTCTTTTATATAAGTATAATAGATTCAGAATTATACAGTTATTATCTTAGTATCTAGTCCTTAAAAAGTAATTTTTAATGTTTTTAATTAATTTTAATTTATACAGAGAAAAATCTAAGAACTGTAAACATCACTAAACACTTCATGCTTACTCATGTGCTATTTTGTGTTTTCTTGATCAAAATATATGAATAGACTTTTACTTTTCAATTATATACATGCAAAAGAGAAATTTTGAAAGTATTTTTTCAGAACAATTGATTTTTAACTATGCTAATTTTAAAGCAATTATGGAAAATAATCATTTTTAATTGGCTATGTCTGTTATCTTTAGAATAAAAATATAAAATAAGAATTTGTGACTGATTTATAAACTATTTTAAGGTAGTGATTTTAACTATATTGTATTTCAGTTTATAAAAGTCTCAGAAAATAATAGATTCTATATTTGTGCCTTTTGAATAATGAGTATGTTTGTTCACTTTGAAAAAACTAGCTTTATATAGAATTAGATCATTAGAACACCTTGAACTTTATATTTTGTTTTATTATTTTTAAAAGTTTTTTAATGATTTTATTCATTATTTTTAGAAAGGAGGGCAGACAGGGAGGAAGAAAGGGAAAGAAGCATCAATGTATGGTTGCCTTTCACCTGCCTGCAGCTACAGACCTGACAAGAGACCTGGCTTGCAATCGGTTATGTACCCTGACTGGGAATCAAACCAGAAACCCTTGGGTTCACAGGCTGGTGCCAATTCACTAAGCCACCAGCCAGGGCTGAACTATATATTTTATTTTATTTTTTATTTTTTCATTTTTTTATTTTTATTTTTTAAGATTTTATTTCATTATTTTTAGAAAAAGGGGAAGGGAGAGAGGCAGAGAGGGAGAGAGACATCAATGTATGGTTGCGTTTCACCTGCTTCCAGCCACAGACCTGACTGGAAACCTGGTTTGCAACCTTGTTATGTGCCCTGGCTGAGGAATCGAACCTGTGACCTTTGGGTTCGCAGGCCGGTGAACTTTATATTTTAAAACTGGGTTCATTACATGTACATTTTTTCATTCAAAGCTACTCCTAACCCTATCTTTTCCTTTTTTGTGAATGGCTCCAACTCTCTCCTGCTCACACAACTAGAAAACTTCCTCACTCTCTTTGTCTCAAACATATCCCTCAACTTTAACAAACTGATATCAGTTCGTCTTTATCTATTCCTTTCTATAATCTGACCGTCTCTCCCCATCCAAATACCCATACCCTTGTTCAGGCATTTTTAGTCTATTTCCTGGACTAGTCTGAGTTCCCTACCTTTGATGTCTCCTTAACATCCCTCATGCAGACTACGGCCAGATTTTTTCATTGAATCCAATCACTTTTTAATAAAAAATTGCTGAAAGAAAACCAATTATTGACAGAATAAAAATCCAGGTCTTGTGTGTGTGTGTGTGTGTGTGTGTGTGTGTGCGCGCACATGTGTGTAGTGGTATTTAAGGCCATTAAATCGTCTTTCAGAACCTCTGAATAGCAATAACTAGTGTCTTCTCATTTTTTGCAACACCCTCCTGAGGGTGCTCTACAGAAGGAACACAGCAGGTGACTGAGCGCACCATCTCAGGAGCAATCTAGCCTGCATGTGAATTCAGGCCAGTCTCAGGCTAACTGTGTGACCCTGAGCAAGTTGCTGCACACCACTGTCCCTCATTTTCCCTATCTACTGCTGTGCCACTCTCAGAAGCTTTGTGCAGGAATGAAGTTAAGCTAGAAAGGATCTAGAAAAATATAATAGAGAGCTTATGTTATTGTGACTAGTTTTCATTGTTGCCTTACTAGTTTATAACCTTTTTGGAGTCCTAGGACCATGCCTTGTTCATCTTTGTGAGGGTACTTACTATACAAAACAGATTCTCAGTAGATATTTGTTGAATTAAACAATACATATGAAATATGACAAGTGGGTGCCAAATAATTTAAAGGTAAAATGACTTATTTTGATGACACAAATACTAGTCATTTCTTTTCTTTAAATAGACTTTATTGTGGTATAAATTATTTACAATTAATGCACCAATGAAGGGTAAAGTTCAGTGAGTTCTGATAAATTCATGCGTCCATGGTTTCCATTCCAATCAAGGTGCAGACTATTTCAGCCCTAACTGGTGTGACCCCATGGGATGGGTATGGGCACTGTGGAGCAGGTTCCATTCTGGCCAGGGCACAGGCCTGGGGACGAGCCAGGTCCCTCATGGGGGTGTGCAAGAGAAAACTGACTGAAATTTCTCTGGCACATGGATGTTTCTCTGCCTCTCTCCCTCTCTCCCCCTCTTTCTAAAAGCAAAATCTTTAAAGAAATAAAAGACGTAGAATATTTCCACCGACACCAAATTTTCCCTTGTGCTTCTCTTAGTCAATCCCCCAATCCCCACTTCCCACCTCAATCTGAGGTAACCTCTGATCTGCCTTCTATTATTATAGACTAGCCTTATCTACCAGTTATTTAAAAATGTTAAGCTAGAATTGTTCCTGCGTTTCAACCTGAATCATTTTCCATAGGATATATATATAGTGACCTGTTTTGTAGGCGGGAGATAAGGGTATCGTAAATTTTAATTGAAAATGAAAAAACATTTTGTCATGCCAAAGCCTTTTAATTCTTAAACCTTGCTTTGTTTTGTTTTTAAATTGTTTTTACCTAGTCGTTTTAGACACAGTCCTAATCTCTAGACAACGCAAAGAATGTATTTTATACTCTGGAACGCTGAGTCCCAACAAGGTGAGGACTGTCGTCCTGTTTGGGGTCAGAGCTCCTGACCGCTTCTGAGCCTGTAGTTTTTACGGAAACTCATTAGTGGATAAAAGATGCAATATCCTGAAATGTAGGCTGCAGGAAGGACCCCTAAGACCTATTCAGTTCTGGATGCTCTCTCAGGCAGGACAATTACTGCCTGCATTTCTAAACTGCTTTGATTGTTAATTATGCACAGGCCTAGGGGGTGGGGTGGGAGCACTCTGGTCACTGCACCTGGGGGCAAATTGATTCGGAAAAGGGTCGCAGGAGTGCTGTCATTGGCAGCCAAGTGACAGGGAATGAAGTCAGGATGGCATGGGGGAAGGGGTCAGGGGGCCGGACGTGGCCAGCAGACTCAGGACTTGACACACACACTCATACAAAAGAGACCGGAAAGTGTCCGGAGGAAGCCTATGCGTCACTGGGGAACGGAGCCGAGACCCTGCCGCGCCCGCCCAGCCGCGTTGCGGGACACCGTCGAACACCTAGTAGCGCTCCCGCCACCGCCAGCACCACGGCCGTCGCCAATGAAACTCCTCCCGCTCCTAGGTGAGTGCCCAGCGGCCCTGGTCACCGATGTTACCGGAGAGCCCATCACTGGCGGGGAATGGGATTTTTCCGAGGTGGAAGTCGTTTGCCAAGTGCAGAGAGCCAAGTCTCCAAGGAGTATTGACGCAGCTTCTCAGGGTGTTTTTCCCCTTGGCCTTTCAACTCTCAAGTTGGATATTCAGGGCCTAGGGGCCATCACTTTTTTTTTTGTCCTGCTGTCAAAAATGCCCCAGATCCCCAAAGTCTCAGGCTTGGACCTTTCTTCTGAGCCCTCTCCTGCTCAAGAAATTTGAGAAAATCCAAACCATTAGCACTTTGGGAGGTTTCCTGGCATTTTAAGAGGACTACCAGCCAGGCTTTGGGTTCATTTAAAATACCATGTTGATGATGCTGTGCAGAAGGAAAATAAATCATATCCTTGAAGGTGAATTAATTATGGTTTAGACAGTATATACAGTCATGTGCTAGGCTGGGATGTAGAAGTGAATGCTTAAAATGAATCTCTTTGTTACTAATAAGGATAATTTATCTCTGATGTCTGAAAATAATCAGAAACCTTGTGTGCTTCATAACTGTCCATCCCTCAGAGGGCTTGTCTTGAGAAGACTTTAGACAACAAGAAAAATAAAAAGAATGCCCTATACTTTTCCCTGTTTTTTCCCTAAAAACCCCACCATTTCCAACTTTGTTTTTAATAACTGAAGTAGGCCTTGTTGCTGCATTTTGTTGGCCATGTTTGGATGGTATTCCATTTCCAGATCAATCTTTAACCAGTATGTTGAGTTTTATTTTAATTTCCTCTAAAGGAAGGAAATACACACACACACACACACACACACACACACACATATATATGGCAGAATTTAAAAACAAAATAAATAGTAATTGCATTTGTCCTACTGGTTGTTATGAAATGTTGCTCTTCATTTTCATTTTAAAATAACACAGATTTAATTTTAAAAGACTCGATTTACTGTGATTTCAGCACAGAATCACTTTCAGAGTGAGAAAGTGCTTTGCAATCATCAGTTACCTTTAAAAGTATCTCACCTCAGGGTGAGGGACCATCCTAAGGCCTAATGATCTAAGAATGCTGTTTTATTATGAAGTTGGATTGTTACATTTTAGTTTTATTGAAATTTACTTGATGAACACTGAGATTTGCTACTTGCTGTTCTGCCACTTTTTACTAAAAGCTTCCTTGGGAGCTATAATCTGAATAGAGAGAAAGTAGTCTATTTGTATGTATTGTGGTCTAACTCAACAGTTGGGGGTAGCATGGGCTTTTCTTTTTCTTTTTGAAAAGATGTATTTTTCTGTTTTCTTTAGTGGGCTTTTCCACTTTGTTGAATTGTTCTTACACTCAAAATTGTACCAAGACACTTTGTCTTCCAAATGCAAAATGTGAAATACGAGATGGAGTCGAAGCCTGTTATTGCAACATGGGATTTTCAGGAAATGGTGTCACAATTTGTGAAGGTAAATAATCTTTATTATGTCTTGGGATTTTATTGTAAGATTACATTTTAATGTGAATATTTTTCCCTTGTCCAGACATTTCATTGTTTTACATTACACTGTTTGATTCCATGCTGTTGATTAAAAAAGCTTAATTAACTAAACAATAAAGTTGAATTTCCCATGTCAGAACTATACTTGATAATATATCTATAGATATAAATAAATTTATTGATTTTAGAGAGAGAGAAAGGGAGGGAGACAGAGACAGAGAGACGTCTATTTCTTGTTCCACATTTATTGCTTGCTTCTTCTCTGTTTCCTGACTGGGAATCAAACCTGCAACCTTTAAGTATCAGGATAATGTTCTGACCAACAGTTCTATCCAGCCAGGGCCTTGATTATATGTTTTTGATAATTCCATGTTTATCTTTTTTTTTTATTAATATAAAAGTCTGCCCTTGAACTTAAGCTGAAAAACTAAGGCATGAGCAGAGTCACAAAGAACAGAGAGTTCATGTCATCCAGACTATACTGCTAAATGTTGTGCTCACATACTTTCTTTAGTACATGATTACCTAAACTGGAGACTTATATTAAGATATATGAGATTTTCTGTTACATACCCTGGGGGTTGGGGAAGGGAGAGGTGAAAGATAAAGGAAAATTTTGAAAATTCATTTTTTGTGGAAAAGTAGATTTCACTTATAGAACTTTAAGTTAGAGCTCAGAATCCTAGAAATGGTCCTTCTAGGATGCAATTTAGCCATTGACTTAATAAACATCATACCACCTGATAATCAAATTTAAGTGTTTTCTTGTCTGTGGTATTCACCACTACCACTACCATCATTATTCCTCCTTTTTCCTCAAGAATCACTCAATCTTTCTTTATCCACTTTTCATTGTTTAGTAGAAGCAAGTTTTAACAGGGTCAATAGAGCAACATTCTGTGTAGAAGAGAGCAAAAGAAAAAAGATTCAAGTTGTATAAATTAGTTTTAAAATATAATTAAATGGCAAGTTTAAATACCATTTGAACATGTGTGGTTTTATATTCCTAAATGTATTTAAGATAATGTGGACTTTTTTCTAATTAAGCCAGGATATTGTTTATATGTATATATCTACATATAGATATATATCATGTGTTTTTGCTAATAGTAAAAACATGTTGTATCTCATGAATCAACTTGATAAGCTTTTTAGAAAGATTAAATATGCAATATATTGTGAAACCAAACCTCATTATAATTAGTGTAATGTTTAAAAAATGTGGAACAAAACTATAGTTGCTTAATGTTGCATTAAATCAGGCCTTTCTGCTTGTATGTATAGCCAGAGTTTGTAATATACTATTCTACAAGCACTACAACATTTTTTCCATAAATAATCTTGGATTTTTATTGTATACTTAATTGAATGGCATTATGGTAACTTGATAGTTGAGTGACCTTCAAAATATTGCATTAAACGTATTAGTGCACTTTTCTAATCATTACAACTTGTACCATGGCACTTCATAAGTAGTGTTGGTTTTTTGCTAGGTATTTTTCAGCTGTCATGATTATCATAATTAATGTCAATAATTTTTTATAATTATACTTTCAGCAAACAACTTTTAGTATGTATTTAATGATTTCTGTTTAAAACACATCTTTTCTCCTACTGCCTAAGCCAATAGCCAGCAGAAGGGCAGAAAATGTTTTTCTTTGGAAAAAACACTTCAAGATCTTTTAGCCTGCAGTTTCTTTTCATACAAAACACAATTTGTAATTGCAATATATTTTGTTTTCAAGTTCTTTATAACCTAAATTCCTTCCTTTTTAACTTAAATCTATTTTTATTTATAGGAAGTTATATATTCACTTGTTCCAATATTCAAATTTATAATGCTCCCTTAAAGTTGTTCAAACATTGATCTTCATGATTTTCATCTTTTATTAATTCACTACAGATTTTTGATATTTTAATAAGTATATTAAATATAACTTTTTAAAATTTAAGTAAACTTAAAATATTGTATTTTCAACTCTTGTTGGCTTTCTTCTTCACTGGAGAGATTTCCTGCTTTTCTTGTCTTTCTTTAAGATTAATATTAAATCAATGAAAAACAACTGACCAGGAATTTCATTACAGAGGATGCCTACTGCTAGGGGAATAAGAGTTGTTTTATTTTTGGCATCATTACCATCAACTTTATTATCTTTATAAAATCTGGCTCCCTCAGAGACCTGCTAAATAAGTATTATGGTAATGACCATTTCTCACTAAATGTACTTTGTTCTAAGAGCTGGTTTAGAACAAGTCATTCAGAATTTGGATTATATGCTACACACAGAAACAACTTTTATTAGTAGTGAATTTATTTCATTTAATCACCTCTTTATTGAACAAATATTTATTGAGTACTTTCATCATCATTGTTATGATTATTGCCATCATTATTAGGATAGCTAATAATCTTGCACCTAGACCAAGGTATTATTATCACAGCACTTTTATGTAGAATTATTCCCATTTTATCTGTAAGGATATAATCTTAGAAAGATGTTAAGTGAACATCTCAAATAGTACAACAAATAACTGATGAAGCTAAGATTTGAACCCACGTCTGTCTGATTCCAGAGTCTGTACTCTTACTGATTATGTTTGACTATAAGGCCTCTAGTTAACAAATACTGTTATACCCTTGGGTTAAAATAATAAATAAAGAATTGGCTTCAATTTCTAGTATATCTAGTAAAACTGTATTTATAACTTGATGCCATGTTATAAAAGCTATAAACAGCAGTAAATTTGAGATGTGTAAACCAACTTCAGGAAAGCTTTCTAAATGGTAACATTTAAGCTGAGAATTGAAGAATAAATAAGATTTATCAAGATTGACAAAGTGTCAAAAAAAGAAAAGAATCAAGCAAAGGGAATCAGACTTAGAAGTGGAACATGTATAGCAAGTTTTAAGAATTCCAAATATTTCATTTTGGATTATGTATCACAGGGTGTATTAATTAAGGGGTCAGTGGGAATTTGTGAGGCTATTAAGGGTATGAGCTGAATTCCTTTGCCATTGGCAGGTAGTAAGTAGCTGACTCACATAATAAATTGTGCATATTAAGAAGATGACAAGCCCTGGCTGGTGGCACAGTGGCTAAGTCGCAGGTTCGATTCCTAGCCAGAGCACATAACCAAGTTGCAAGCCAAGTCTCCAGCCCGGTTTGTAGCTGGAGGCAGGTGGAAGGCAACCATACATTGATGTCTCTTTCCCTCTCTGCTTCTCTCTCTTCCCCTCTATCTAAAAATAATAAATAAAATCTTAAAAAAAAAAAAAAAAAGATGACACTGTTAGGTTGAATAAGAATGAATTAGAAAAAGTCAGTCTTCACAACAGGCAATGTTACTCAATCTATAAAAATAGCCTTTATGTTTGTATAGTTCATGATAATTTACATCACCTGTATCCAATGTATCTTTAATTTTATATCAACCTTTTGAAGTAACAAGTACAGATGCTGTTTTTTATTTACAAACACTCTTATGATTGATTATAACTTGGTCTGTTGCAATCTGCTGCTGCAGTCTTTTGCATATGAGAGAAGCAGGACTGGGAAAACAAGTAGCTTTGAAGGGTCCTCAGGCAATAGGAATAAAGCTAAACCTCAAACACAGGGATTTCAACCTCTGCCAGATTACCAAAAATGCCAAAATATGACTAGTCACCTGACAGAATTTTGTAGAACAGGTTTATAAACCAGTTGGTAGAACTGTATCATTTTAATAGGTATTTACTGTAACAACTTCACTGAGGTATTGATGGGAATTTTTTAAAGACTTTATCTATTCATTTTTCTTTTGGAGAGAAGAGAGGGGAGGGAGAAAGAGAGGGTGAGAAACGTCAATGTGCGGTTGCCTCTGGCCTGTAACCCAGACACGTGTCCTGACCAGAAATTGAACCTTGACCCCTTATTTGGCAAGCTAGCACTCAGTCCACTGAGCCACACCAGCCAGGACTGATGGAATTTATTTACACACTTAACTGTTATGCTGATGCATGAGAAGACACAAGATAAAGTTTTTGTAGAAATTTGGGGGTATATTTAAAGAATTGAAATTGATTCCTTTTATCCCAGGTAATTAAAAACTGTTAAAAAATGGAAGGGAAAGTTGGAAGGGAAAAAATGTCTGTGTACATGTAGAACATGAAGTTGTTTGAATTGAATTATACTTAGCTGGCCAAAGTGAGAAACTGTTTCCTTATTCTCATATAAACTGATTAAATGAAGTTACATTCTTGGAAGTTTCATGTAATCAGAATGAGAAAGAAAAAAACAATCA
The DNA here is from genome assembly GCA_004026585.1 of Noctilio leporinus. NCBI lineage: Eukaryota > Metazoa > Chordata > Mammalia > Chiroptera > Noctilionidae > Noctilio > Noctilio leporinus. The sequence continues at coordinate 472,666 of PVIW01000210.1, forward strand.
TCCCTGGTAAGGGCAGGAAGAGTCAAGAAAGATGCATTTGCCACCTTTTATGCATGCATAAAAATCTTTTCTTAGCTTGAGACATACTTATTATAAACAACATCACAAATATTTTACAAAAAGTAATGAAGTCTTGGAAAACACAGGAAAACATACTCTACAGTTAAAAAGCAGTTTGTCATTATTATCTAATAAATACATACACATATATTTGTAAAGTTGATATATATATATTTATAAAATTCAACTGGAAAAATGTAATAAACTAGAGAGCAGTATGACACTGGCAAAGGTAGAGAAAATTGCTCAATAGCTATTTAAGAATAAAAAAGAAGAAAATGCTTATGGGTTCAGAAAGTGAGAGAAATATTAATTAAAATAATCAACTAACATGATTTTTCTACCTGGGCTAAATCAGAAATGTTGAAGACATGTCAATGCTTCCATAGCAGTTGGTTCTTTAGTCAAATCAACATTCATCAGAATGGATGCAAAGCCTGTAAGATGTATTGGTCTGTGTGCTGTATTGTGTGTGTACACATTCATTACCATAATTAGATATACTATCTAAACTATGTCCTACAAATAACTACAGCTTTAAATACTTAACAAAATGATAATATGATAATTTCCAAAGTAAAAATATGAACAGAAAATAACTCTAATTCTTCTTTGCCTCACATTTCCCTGATATTTCACATTTGACTCTAATACATTATACCTATATGATGGATATATTACACATATATACTTCTGATTTATTATAAGGTGTAGTCACCTCACATATGTGAATGACTTTTAAAAACGAGCATGCTAGAATCATATATGCTGATGAGTAATTCCCATTTCCCATTCAAATGAGTATCACCAGTACTCAAAATTGTATTCAATTCTGACTTTATGTTTTATACAGATATATGCAATTTTTTCCTATCCTTATCACAGTGAGATTTTTGGGAGTAGGATTAATTTTCAGAAATAGTCAAGAGGAACTTATAGCCGAATTTAGTGGGTATAGTGGACAATTAATTTTCAAAGATATTTGCAGAAAATAGTGTGTGGTTATAAAGTAATCTGAAGTGAAATATTTCTCATGAATAACATACAACAGAAACACATTAACACTTTTGAAATGCCTTGCTATTTCTTATATCTTGTTTATAATAGTAAAATAACTGGAATAAATGTACTGACTTTCAAATTGTTACTTCTCATTTGGATGCATAGGTACTTTTATTTGTTTAGAGATAAGAGCATTATTTTCATACATTTATCCTATAAATACCATCTGTTCTTCATGAATCCATATCACCAAAACATTTTTAATATCCTTAGCTTTTAAAATTAACAAACATAAACCTAGTGCATTGTTGAATTAGGTTCTAAGTATATACCAGCTTATTCAGAAATGTATTACACAGTTACTAATGCAAATATTTTATGAAATAATTATTACAGTTTAGGAAAAGTGTCATAAAAACAGTGCATTTTGGAAACAGACCAAACATTTTCTTATACAAGAAAACATCATAATTACCTTCTAAAAGATGACATGGAGAAAGAAGGGAAATCATTTACATAACAATTGGGATATTCATTTGTCCCTTTCTAGTGGACATCTACTATAGTTTTGAAAATTTAGGAAATGGTACCCCAATTACTTAGCATAACAACAGTATATTTCTTTTACATTAAAAAAAAAAATCTGTCCACTTAGTTCTGTTATGTCCTAGCAAATTAAATAGTCTGATTACCAGAATTAGCCTATTTAGTGAGTATGACAGGTTGGAACAAAATCAAGAAAAGTTGAGGTTCTCAAATTATCTTAAATTATATCCATACATAACTCTTTGAAGTTACCTACCCACAATGTAGAGCAGGTCAAAAGTGCCTTGATCAGGTCCCTCTAGAGAAGTTATTTTTCACAACATCTAAATCTTGCCTCACCAGAAAACTTGAAATGAGTACCTTTTGAATATTTGTTTTCATTTCTCATCAGTCATTGTCAGCTTTTCTGGTAGTTCGTGTGTAACTTTTCTTGTCCTTTTATGTTTACTGTATTTTTGTGACATTAGAATTTAGGAATAGAGGGTTGGGTGGCAGTCTGGGACATCATTTTCTCTACTTTTGCATTTGGTCCTTCCCTCCCTTCCTCTCTTCCTTCCTCTATGCCTCTCTTTCTCTTTTTTACTCTAATTGCAATCTTCAAAATGACATAGGTCCTAACTTTTAAGTAATATTTAAAGAATATTTGATGAATTGGAAATACATATCTCAATATTAATACACATACATCTTCCTTCATATGTAATTTATTCAAAATTTTGAGGAAGCAAATGTTTTTTGTAGAACAAATATATGTTTACATGCTCCAGGTGAACTTCATAAGTAAGGAAATACTAAGACAAACTTGAAAAAATAATAAGTTTGATGTGCTTCTGCATAGGTGTATGTCCAATTCGTTTAAAGACAGGTGCATATTTCCTTGGATTTCTTGTACTGAATGGAAAATGTTGTAACCTAATAAGAAATCATTGTCTGAATTAACCTTATTTTTCAGGATGCATGATTTCTGTGAACTTCATCCAAATAAATAATTTCAGAAATCCTTTCCCTTGTACTAGAATTATGACCCCCTTCATCTGTTGGAACAATAGAGAGAACAAAATCTACTGGAATAATTAAGTAGAACTTCCTCAAAAATAGCCACTAAATAAAATTACAAATTCTTTCAACATATGAAAAGAGAAAAATAAAACAATAAATGATCATTAAAAACTTCCTTTAAGCTAATATTTTATTTTTAAAAAAAGAAAAAAAGGATTTGTGTCATTTGAGTTTTGCTCATCGATTTCCCAATTTTAAAACTAAAAATTTCTCCAATCTCATTTGACAGTGTTGTTTTTGCAGACTAAATTTTAGGAATCATTTTTCTAAGTCATTTTTGTTTCACATTTATCTCACAACTATGAGAATTAATGAGATACAACTAAGAAACATCATCAGATCTTGAGGAAAGGTTAATATTAGCATATAATATTGGATTTTGCCAAATAATCAATAATGAAACACCAAGAAAATATTTCTTATGTAAAAGCTTTACTTATTTTAATCATTTTAAATCAGTGTTATCTAAATGGATTATTGCACATTTAGAATCAGAGAAATATCAGATAACTAACAGCACAGAGAATTAAACCAATAAATAAATAAACACATAGCTTCTGAGTCTTGATTTCAACAATCAAAAAGAGTTACTTAAAATTGTGTGTCAAGTCAATCCTAAATAAGACTTACTGACAGATTTGACATTGTCAGAGTATTGACATATTTTTCAAGTTAAGCGTACTTTTTTTGTTTCTTTTTTACGTCAAGCTAAAATGTTAACTCATTATATATACTGCAGATGATAAAATATCAATCACAATAAAAATTGGAGATCATTTTTCTAGAATTTAGTTTCCATTTTGCATATGAAATTAACATGGAAGTTGTACCATCTTATATTTTCTAGTCAGCAATAACTTTAGGAGCTTCTAGGAAATTTAAATTAAATGAACATTGTGCTCTACATGTGGAATTGCTATATATTTTAATACTCAAGAAAAATCCTGGTAGAAAGTGTAAAGGGACGATGAAGATTATACCTTCAATATCACCAAACAGCTCACTGAATCTTAGTTTTTCTGCTTTGTTTATTATAGCTCTACTTTTTGTCAATATCTTTCAGATTGCCAAGTTTATTTGGCAAATTTGACATTTTCTTTGTTCTGGAATGTCAGCTATAGTCCCAGATTTGTGGGTATCAGCATACTTTATAGCTAATTCCTGGTTGTTTCACAAGCAAATGAACCAGCTTTCTGGTTATCCATTTTCTCGTTATTTCTCTTCTTTCTTATTTAGTCTCTTGATGCTTAAATAAGTAACTTTCAGATTTATAGCTTATCACAGAAAGTCATAATATTAAAGTATATTAAAGTTAATTTTAGTGCTTTTTGTGAGCTAGACTTTATTCTAAGCACTTTACAGAATTTATGAATTTAATACTTAAAACAACTCTTTGCAATAAGGGCTAGTATTAGCTTCAATTTATAGATTAAATAATTTTCCCAGAGAAATCACATTCAAATGATTGCCTCGTATGATCCTCAACCTACAATATAAGGGACTCTATAAATAAGGAAATTGAGTCTCATTTAGAGAAAAAGGAATTATTTGGTTCTACCCCTCCCATCTGGAATCTCTTTTTTTTTCTACTACATTATCAAAGAAATGACAAAATGAAAAATAATCTTGTGTGCATATGTATGATACTATAGAAAATAAGTTTCAGTATCTTAATCAGGTACTGACACTAAAGTCAGTGAAGTTTGAATGGGGGCATGAGGAGTCCATAAATTGAGTGAGCTCGTCCAAGCAGAATCCACACCCACAAAAGGGTCTTTCAGAGTACACAGAGAAGGCTGCAGTGAGAAAGTGGCTTTTCCTTGCGGTGATGGTCCCATCCCCTTCCCAGAAAGGGCATGGAAATCTAGGTAATTGGTTGAGACATTGTTTTTCCAAAAACTACACAGATTAGGCTCCCCATTTCACAGTTAAAATCAAGAAAATACTTCCAAAGTAAATGTCTTCTGCCTGGAGGAAATTCTTGAGTATGAAAATCAATGCCACCTTCCTTCATTCTCCCCACTACTTGGAATCATGTCTGGAAATTGCTGTGCGCCACCCATGCATATAGGAAAATCTGAATTCTCTTGCAGCAAAGAGGTTATAATAGCTGGCAGGCAAAACCTTGGTCAAACACCTGTAATAATCAACATTGTTATTTAATTGTGAACATGTGGGTCATTTAAGGATAACTAGCTACTGGCAAAAAGCCAATAATGCAAACACAAAGATGAATAGCTGAAACAATGGCCTGGAAAATGATACTCTAGGAAGAGAAAAGAGGTTGAGAGGTCCCATTTATTCCCTTATAGAAATTTTGGAAAATTTTGCACCCAAACAAACAAAAAAATAGAATAGGCTTTTGTATACAAAAGGCTATCACACCACACAAAAATATTTTTTTCTTTGGTAAATCCTAAAACCTTTGGGTTGCTCAATTCCTGGTACGTCCTTTGTCCTCTGTTCATCTCTTTTCTAGCAAAAGGCATCAAGACAATAAGCTGATGAAATTGTCAGTAAATAAACCAGTGCTTAAAAACCAACAGCAGCCCTGGCTGGTGGCACAGTGGATAAGGTGCTAGCCTGCAAACCCAAAGGTTACTGGTTTGATTCCCAGCCAGGGCAACATAACCAGGTTGCAAGCCAGGTCTGTAGCTGGAAACAGATGAAAGGCAACCATACATTGATGTTTTTCTCCCTTTCTGCCTGTCTGCCTCTCTCTCTTCCCCTCTCTCTGAAAAATAATAAATAAAATATTTAAAATAAAATAAAATAAAAACCAACAGCAGATTGAAGCTAATGTCTCCAATTCTGGCTTTCTTCTTCTACAGGGATGATCACACATAAACAGCAAAATTACAAAGTACATTTGTTACATATTAGAGGAAGGTACACCAGACACATTAGTCCAACTATTCTTGAACTAATCAAGGGGATTCAATATTCCTTTTGGTAATAACCTAATTTCACTCCTTTGTGACTCTTTTTAATCTCTTCCAAATGCCTCTACTCTTTTATCACAAAGGTGAAATAAGGTTGTCATTGTGCTTTCTGACCTTAATTGCATGTATTGCTTATAGTTTTTTACACTGTAATGTCATTACATGAGATGGAGCCCATATATGTGGTAACCACAAATAGCACATTGTTTTTGAAGAAGTTCTGCCACATTTGATTGAACCAGAACTCTGTTTTGGTTTTTTGTTTGTTTGTTTGTTTGTTTTTTAAAAGATTTTATTTCATTATTTTTTTTTTAGAAAGAGGGGAAGGGAGAGAGGCAGAGAGGGAGAGAGATACCAATGTATGGTTGCGTTTCACCTGCCTCCAGCCACAGACATGACTGGAGACCTGATTTGCAACCTGGTTATGTGCCCTGGCTGGGGAATCGAACCTGCAACCTTTGGGTTCTCAGGCCAGCACCTTATCCACTGTGCTACCAGCCAGGGCTTGTTTTGGTTTTTGACTCACTTATAACTTTAGTAGCTATAATACTGTAATTATCTGCAGCCTCTACCTTACGTTGTTTGTTTTACCTGATTGATTTTTATGAATTCCTTTGCTAATACCTTTGTCCTTAATCTATAAGATAAAATTTATTTAAAAAGTCACTAGGCCCTGGCTGGTGGCACAGTGGATAAGGTGCCGGCCTGTGAACCCAAAGGTCACTGGTTTGATTCCCAGCCGGGGCAACATAACTAGGTTGCAAGCCAGGTCTCCAGCCAGGTCTATAGCTGGAGGCAGGTGAAAGGCAACCATACACTGATGTTTCTCTCTCTTCCTATCTCCCTTCCCCTCTCTCTAAAAAATAATAAATAAAATCTTTAAAAAAAAAAGAAAGAAAAAGAAAGTCATTGAAGTAAAAGAAGTGAGCCTTTGAAAAAGAAATGGGCCCAGGAAACAAGTGGCAGAGGCAAAAGAAGTGCTATTGGAGCTTAGGAGTAAGAGAGAGGCAAGGAAAATGCACCTGCTGGAAGAAAGTGGTGAAAGGTGCTCCAAAGAGAGAGCTGCCTACTTGCTGATAATTTTTATTATTCCTGCCAAACAAACCTAATATATTTTTCTCCTCCAATAAAATGAATTTATCATCTGATGAGTAATACTCCCAAATTGAGGAGATAATGTACAATAAAGGGGCTAAAATATAATAGTGACAGAATTACAGAATAAGAAGCAAAGATGAAAACTAAGAGAAAAAAGCCCTGAAAAACAGAGGGCCAAACATAGAGAATCTAACATACATCGAAAAGTAGTCTTATTGAAGAATGGATCAGACACGATTTAGCAGGGAAAATTTTAAAATAGGGCATAAGACAATTTCTCAGAGCTTAAGGAAAACACAAGTCTTCAATTAAAAGAACACTTGAATGTCCGTCTGTCTTCTACAAAATGTTTGTGCCTTAATTCTTGGCTTACATTTAAACAATACCTATTGATATCTTGCTATAAGAGAGGGATATTGTTTATTTCACAACCTGTCATGTTCATTTATACATTCCAGTGTTTTTACTACCTTTAAGTTCTTAAATAATAATGGAGTATACAGGTTGTTCCATTCTTGGAGCCTAGGTAAAATCTAGACTGAAATCATGGGATGGAGTAAGAGAAAGTGCTTTTCAAAAGGACATTTGGGTGACCATTACCATCAGGAGAGTAAGTAAATGCCAAGCAGCCAAAGAACAGACTATGAAACAAACTACAAAAAAGAGTTTTTATCAATCCTTTGAGCCTCATTTCTACATTCTTCTACTTCTATTTAACCCCTACTTCATTTAATCCCTTCCTTTCTTGACACTTATTTTAGCTTAAGGAAGGAGGTTACATTTTAGAAGTCCTGTGCTATAACCTTATCACCTTAAAAATAAAATAATTTCTAGACCAAAGTGTTACCCTCCAGGTTCCCATTACTGGATCCCTCTTTGATATCCTTACATCCCAGCAACCGAGACCCAGAACTCTAACAAAACTGTCCTAGTATGTCATCCCCCAGGAACCAGATTCTCTGATAATAAATTCAAATTTTACTGTGCCAGAGTCTCCAAACTTGTTATGTGTGTTCTGGCCCTGTTCAACTGGGATTCTCATGGTAAATCCCAAGAAACATTTGAGCTTCAGTTTCTCTGTAGAATGAGCTGAGTGGATTGGGATCATTATTAATATCTCTCTTAGCTTTAAAATCTTTCATTCAATTGTTCTGAAATAATAGTCAATTTCTAGTTCATCTACTTTTTTGGGTAACTAGCCTGGATTTGGGGCTCAATTTGAAACATGAATGTGAACCATACAGATTTTGGTCTCTTGCCTCGGAACTCAGTGCACTTTCCAATGTACACTGTTCTTTTTAACTCTGATCTCTGGAACTGACATGGCCAATGCAGGCAATGTTTTCATTTTGTCCTTCTGCTTCCCTCCTCCTACTTAAGACTATGGCCCATCATGATATTCTTTCCTGCCGAGCCAGGATATGACCTCAACATTATTCTCTGGGAAGATGCTACAAATCAGTAGAAACTGACACATCAATGAAACTTATTTCCCATGTTTTCTCTGATGGCTTCCTCCTTTGGAAGGCATTTCTGTGAACCCTACTGAATTATAGGACTGAAAAGTAAGATATTACAGAGAATATAATCAGCAAGAGAACTACTGTATCAGTCATTTGAACCATTAAAAACAAACCAGAAGTCTGTAAAACCTTGATATTTTCATGCATGTTCTCCTATCAAAGAGATTTAGTCATTTACATGTAATTGAGACTGCCCCCTTTAAATAGGAAACTATGCATATCCACTTTGGGGGAGGAAGATTGTGATTTGTGTGATTTTATAATTACCATTTAACTAACATCTGGAACAAAATGCTACAAAACGGAATGTCTCATGCTGCAATTCTGAAAGGACTTTGATGATTATTTGTTGATGAGTACATAACGAGCCAACGATGGTGATGATCAGAGGAACAGTCTTCTTAGACACCGACAGCCAACTTTCTCCAATCTGAAGATTATGTATATTTCCAGGCTGCAAACAACTTTGTCAGGAACAGTAAATGAAACAGGATAATCAAGTGTGTGTGTTCAGAGGAGAAATTGAGCACTTTCAGTGTTAGAAATAAAAACCAAGACTCATTGTCTAAGATCCAATACACATGTCATTTTCTAACTCCTTTCTGATTTGTTAAGAAAAAAAATGTTGTTTTTCATAATTCCCTTTACTTTTTATTTTAATATATAATATTGAAGTAAGTTTTGATGGGGTCTGCCTGCTTTTTGGTAGTGTCTGTGGAATCCTATCAGCTATTACTGTTAAAAACGGTGACCAATTCCTATTCCATTGTACCCTTGGAAGCAATCAAAATTTCTTGGGTCCAATTTTTTCAATACTATAGATTTTCGACTGGTTATTCTGATTGGTTAGTTCCCCATTCTTATTGTATCTTGCCTATTCTGAACTTGCTAAGACATTGTAGGTGATATTCCTGCTTGGGTGTATCAGCACTCAGATTTGATTCAATTTTATACATTGTAAAAGGCTAGTACAGCAAGTATACCTTAGGTATGATCCCATCCCAAATATTTTGCGGTAAATAAAATATAGCCATTGTAGCCAGATGGAAAATTTACATGAATGACCAATTAGCATCACATTGGTTTTCTCCAAACTGTCTCTGTTTTTCTTCCTTATTTTCAGGGATCTGTTATGCAAGACTGAATTTTCATTAACCTTACTATTGCTCTTTGGAACATTTTCAATAATTAGGAAGTGGTATGTCCTAAGGAGGGATCAGTTGCAATATTGCCACTATGCTTTTGATGATGGCCTTCTGTTTTTGACACATGCTGGTCCTAATCTTCAGTCTCAGGAGTCATGCTAACTGTGCTGTTTACTTCTGCATCTTACGTATCAAATATGTCTTTTCACAAAAATCCTAGGAAGTGTGAAATTATTGGCACTTAATAAAAAGTGATATTTTACTTCTAAATAATTACTTTGACAGTTATTTTTCTAATTACAAAAAATTTTAGTCCATGTATTATTGAAAATATCTATCACTCCTTCCAATGAATTGAACTTTTTAAGTGCAATTTATATTAGGTTGTATATAATGCTCAGTTACCTATTTAAGATAGAATTTCATCTTTTTTGAATTAATATGAACAATATGAAAGACTATTATTGAAACACTTTATTTTTTATAACTCTAAACTTGATTTCAATAAAATAAATGATCACATGGATGAATTGGGAAGAAATGAAATATATTTACTCTCTATAACTTTATTCATTAGAATTTTGATACTTTCAAATATAAGAATATTATAGACAAAATATCATCTTTATTCACAAAAGTGTTTTGTTATTTTTTTAAGTGAAGAGACTTTAATAAAGGTCTACTTATAAAAGTGTGGATAATTTGGAGAGTGATGGTGAGGCATAGGCCCATTACTATTTCCAGAGCCCCAGGGACAGGGGAGAAGGGACAAGGGAGAAACCAATGTGACTGGAGCCCAGAGAGAGCTGGAACCATGGAGAATAGTCATTGTGAGGGCTGAGCTTGGGGATACTGTAACTGCCAGAGAGAAGGCACTAATGCAGGGAGGGAGCAGAAAGGATACACCAACGTTTCTGCCCTTCCAGCCTTCAGTCTCCTGCCTAAAACTCTACCAGGGAACCATGGGGATGAGTGTGGTCTGTGGGGGTCAACCTCTTGGGACAGGGAGGAAGGAGGCAGGGAAGGATGCCGTTTCCGGTGTAGTGTCTAACAGGGTTTTAGCATTCACATCTAGGTCTTTTATGACAACAAATTTCCCATAGTGATTTCTTGTTTACTGTGATTTTGTTTACTTTGATTCTTTCCTGCTTGCTGAGGGTACATCTCTGAGCACTTGTCCCCCATGAAAAGTGGAGTCAGGCATTGCATGTGTCCTAAATTCTGGCATTAGGAAAGTCTGTTGCCTCCATGTCTGGATGCCCCTGCACATTGTTGAAGTTTTAGGTTAAGCTGTGTGATCTCTCACAATTCTGTAGAAGAGTGGTTCCCAAAGTGTATTTCACTGAGCACTCCTCTTACCACACAGATGGGCAAGGTTTTTGCCATCAAATAAACTTTGAAAACCATGCTTGTTAATACCACCCATTTAACATGCACAAGGGGGAACCTACAACATTCCTAAACATGTGTAATTGGAAGAAAGATTCCAAGGGATGTTGGGAAATGCATATGTTAGAAGAAACAAAAACACTCCTGTCACAAAACATTTGGGGAAATGCTGAATGAATGAAAAAATTCAAAATCTTGCCCTGGCCTGGTGGCTGGATTGGTTAGAGCATCAGCATCATCTGGTATACCAGAAAGCTGTTGGTTTGATACATGGGCAGGGTACATACCTAGGTTGCAGTTCCGTTCTCAGTTAGGGCATGTATGGGAGGCAACTGATTGACGTTTCTCTCTCAGATTGATGTGATGTGTCTGTCTGTCTGTCTCTCTCTAAAATAAACACATCCTCGGTGAGAATTAAAAAATATTATGCTGAGGCTTTTTGAGAGTGTTTTAATTTTTACAAATGTGTTTTACCTCTTCCCAAAACTTATTTACCCCCTTGCTCTAGGAAACTTCTTTTCACTCCATGTAGCTGTGCTAAAATCAACAAAAAGATAACATGTTTAGGAGGCCATGGGAAAAATGGTTTGAAAACCTCTGATGTACTCTTTCAGATAATTTCTTCTCTCTGTCTTCTTGAGATATGATTTTATATTTTGGATTTTACTAGCCATCAATCTGTTCCCGAAGATCTGAATTTACAATACATTTTTATCATTTGTTAGTTAGTTGTATAAGAAAATACCACTGTGTAGAGTGTGTTATATAGCATTTGTATAAATGCATCGAACATTTGGATTATTGGAAAACAGACCAAAGTATATTTATTTGGAATGAAAATTCTGATTTTCTGAGTATTAAAACATTAAGGCAAGATTATTGAAATAGTTCAGCTCCTCTAACTACTTTGGTCCATTGCCATTAAAAGAAAAGGTACCAGCCCTTAAATTACTGTAGTCTCATGTGTAGTTGTGCGTAGGGTGAGAATAAGGATATTAGGAGGGAAAAAATCTGTTTAAAAAGATTGAAACACAGAAAAGGAACTTCAATGTGTGAATGTAATAGCTGATGATATTTAATATTCAAGTGAAAGAATTTTCATTAAAATGTGATTATCTTACATTTCATTGGTAAGACAAACTCAGCTCCTGCAAGGTTCCTTTACATGGATTGACTGCAAGGTAATGTTATTTTCCGTATTAACATTATTTTCCCACAATTTTATGTTCAGATACTTACATTACCAAGAAATCCAGATTAGTAAATAGGTTCATGAATTCTCTTTATAATTGTTTAAAGCTCTCAATAAATTTTGGGAAGATAGAAATGTCAGAACTATTCAGGCCTTATACTTCTTTTAAGGAGGGAATTAACACTTCAGTCTTTTATTTGCTATGGAAAATGATAATGATGTTTTCTAGGAAGATTAAAATCTAACCAAACATTGTAGGCTATAAATAGCATACTAAGTCTGGTGCCATTTGTGAAAATGCTTTCAGGAAGAAAATCCAATGACTGAATTCCTGTACTATATTTTTTAGGTCCACAGATTTAATTTAAAGGTTATGGTTTGAAAATAAAATTTACTGTGCAAGTGTTTTTGGCTGATAAGAAATTTATTTTGTGACCTTGCTACACATTAACTGAAATATCTGGCAATATGTGTTGGCTAGATTTAAGAAACCAAACATACTGGGAACCCTATCATGCCTACATATGAAATTCATAGGTCAATCACTTTGTTACCATTATAAGGAAGGAAACTACTTTTTGCTACTGTGTGGACTGAATAATCTCTATGGCATTTAATTTAATTTAATTTACATTATAGTATTATATTGACCTGGTTCACTATACTGACAGTGGAGCCCTCTAATTTATTTAAGCAATTTACTTATGCTTTGATATATAATACCTTCTCTTTTCTAATATTTAAAGATTATATTAATAAATTAAAAATAAGAAAGTGCATACATGAGCTCATTTAGACCATAAAGCTTATTTCTTATTTAAATCACTTAATACATTTTAGAGTGTATTTTTTAAGTTACAAAAGAATGAAGGTAGTTAAGTCATCTGTGTCCTCCAGATGCCTTAAATGTTAGCTTAACAGGTATTGGCTCAGGATGTGTTTACATGGGAAAAAAGTGGATTGCAAAGGAGAGTTTAAACAAATGGTAAATTGGTAATATTTTCCCAAAGAAAACTAAAATATACGTATAATTTCCTTAAGCTTCTTTGGTCTTGACTAACCAGATCAATTACTTGTATGTATGTATGATAATTATCCTGCCTCATGGATATCTTCCACTTTATATCTCCCTTATAGATATATAGCAGCAGAACCAACATTTGGGTCATGTTTATTTAGTGACTTTATACAGTGTTCCCTCTGCTGAATAAAAATATCTGGGTCTTAAAGAATTTAGTATAAGAAATATAATTGAAGTTGTGTTTAATATTACAACTTAAATTGGGAGCAAATGTGCTGTTTTTTGTGCATTTTTTATAATTAAAGTCAGTGTGTATCGACAAATCAATTTTGATGAGATTGTATGTACAGAATGCTAGGTGGCTTTAATGATTGATAGTTTTGCATTAGAGGCAAACTTATTAAATTTTGAAATAAGAGAGTTGTATAATCCTTTGCTTCAGAAAGGTTGTTATGGCAGGTTTCCTGGTGCCATATGGAGGATAAGTTCTAAAGATAATTTCTGGACCTTTATAAACACAAAAATCTATTGAGAATACTAAGGAAAGTACAACAAATCTCTGTTGTATATGCAAAGCAGGAAGGCAAGCAGATGCTTGATTATAGTGTTCTGTTTGTTCAACTAATGTTATGTTCATTACTGCAGTTTCATAATAGAATACCATGTGGGGAAGAATGCTTTTAAAATGTGTTTTGGACTTGAAATTTCAGTTTACTAGTGGACAAATATGTCAGAAAAATTTTAGTAGCAGCATTAATTGTTGTTTTATAGTCAATAATCTCTTTATACTTATCCTTTGAAAAAAATCAGATGGTTGCTTTAAGAATAAATATGTAAAGAATTCATCTGAATTTAAGCAAGGCTTTAGATTCTAACCCATAGTCAAATTTCATTATTAGGTTGAGGAAAGAAACCCCAAGTCATGAATTATTGGTGATAGTTTTAATAAAAGATTCCAGTGATTCATAAATTGCTAATGACTTAATATTTGCAGATCAATTCATTTTTTAATTCAAAAGTAATTGTGCATATAACATTTTAAAAATATAATGGAAATATGGTACACTTAGCAAAATTTAAAATAAAACTTTGAAGCATAATAAGTAGTCAAAACTAGTATATCAAACACTGATTTTAAAAATAGAGGCAAAAACAAGATGGCTATTATTTATTTCAAAGTTTCAGAAGATGAAGCATCATGATGGAGACCTATGATGAAAATCGGAGTCTCGACCTTTTAGAATCAGACACTACTGATGATTTCAACAAAGATTAATCGAAAGTAGAATTATACTTTGTTGTGGGAGGCAAGGTCATAATAGAAGCAGAGCCTTTAAGAAAGACATCTATGAGATTAAATCCTGGTTCTGTCATATACCAGCAGTCATATTTGGACCCTTTATACATACTTCAATATAAATAGTTATATCAACATCAACAATGATAACTGTTATTAATTAAACCTGTCAGTCACTTGCTGTCAGATTGGTTTTGGTAAATTCATTCTCGTTCTACTTTCCCAAGCCATCCAGAAACCAGATTATCTAGGCATGTAACCTAGGCATGTAGGTTCTAAGGCTAATATTACACATAGAACAACAAGGTGCACTTCTGCTTTTCCCAGACTCTACAAACCGCAATGCTTACATGCTCTTCAGCATATGATGTAAGGCATATCATTTCCTATTTGTTAACAGTTTATTAATTTTTAAGTTACATTTTAGGCTCACTGTGTCTCAAAAGAAAAAATAAGTCACTTATTTATTAGTAAGCTTTATCTAAAGAGTGAGTTCTTTAAATTTCCTCTGTTCCTATCACCTAATGTATCACCTATCACCTATCACTTTACCTAATGTAAGACTGAATTTAAACTAGAAACAGATTTTACAACAAAAATCTCAAAAAATTCTTGTTGGGCACCTATATATTAGGTACTTTGTAGAATAAATATCAGAAAATAATTTTTAAATATTTACTATGAATATTTATCATAATGGATTAATAGATACATTAATATTTATCACAATCCTTGTTGCTTTAAACAATAGGATTTATATGAAACCTTGAACAAACCTCTGTATTATAAAATTCAGCATATTTTTTTGGCTAAACAAATCTGCCACTGAAATTTGCTATTTAAAAGTATACAAAGATAGACACACAGAAAAATGGATAGATGATAGATATTTCTATATGCGAACTATTAATTATTACTATGCAATTTTAAAAAAGGACTGCATAATATTTTGGTATAAGCTTATTTAAATATATATTTACAGATATATGTTTGTATTTACATATATGTAGTAACATGACAATATAATTCTTATATAACTATTTACTGTCATTTCATAATATTATTCTGAGAAAAATATAAGGTAAAATAATTTTGCAAAGTGGAAAGATTGAATATTTGGCACAATTTCACTTCAAAGATGGAAATTTAGTGTCATATTTCTCCATACAATCTCCAGGTATAACCTTAAACTCAGAGAATTCATGAATCCATAGAATAACCTCATGAAGAGCACTTACCAGGATTTTCAGTGCCTGAGAGAAATAATGTGTGTTCATTGATGGGAACTGGTTGAGAGGAATATTTGGAATTACTCTATCATGATTCTACTCTTCAGTGGCTGTTCAAGTGTTTATCAGTGTAATATCTTATCCTGAATAATGATAGTTTTTAATGAAAATATGTCAAGATGCCTTTATTTAGTTTAACAATATTTCTGAGTTACAGTCTAACTTATATCAACTCAAGATGATCAAATATTTACTCACTGCATGTGAACTCTCTGTAATTTCTTGGAATCTTTCCCAATAAATTGGAGGTAGAAAGACTAAATAAAAATTCAGTTGATTAAAATGAAATCTCAACTTACTATTTTTTAAAAGTGAAACCAACTACTTAGCAGTTGGCCACTGGTGGAAATTCCCATCAGGCTCTCCTAGATTTAAATTTACTCCACTTTAACTTTTTTAAACCTCTCATTTTAACATTATTATTAAGGCACTGATAGATCAAATTAAATTCTTGGAAAAGTTCTCAAAGATTTTATACCCTCAATATAACAACATTTGTTTTTCATTATTTTCTTTTTGTAATTTGGCAAGAAAATACTAGGTTATGATTAAATATCTCCACTTTAATTTTTATTTTAAATTCTAATACATTTCACAAATTTTATTTTAATTTGTCAACATTCCTAAATAACAGGCACAAAAATGCAGTTGTCATTTAAAAATATATTTTAAGTGTTATGATAAATGATACCTTATCATATAATTTTATCTTTACTGTAAGTTACTGTTTTAACCATTGGGCAGTAAAGATGAATAAATTGGAAGCTCTTTTGTCTAACTGCTCATTCATTCATTTATTTACTTGAAAAATACTTGCTGAGCACCTATGATATATAGGCACTTTGTAGAAATAAGTACAAAGCAATGACAAGCATATGTGGCTCTCATGGATTCTAGAAGGATAAAAAACATTGAAAATACAATTTACAAATGGTTACTTAATCATTTGAGTGGTCTGAGTGGTCATGGAAGCTTCATAAGGAAACAATGTTTAAGCTGAGTGTTAAACTGGGAATTAGCTTGCTATAGCATGTGCTTGAGGATAGACATGGGAGGTAAAATGATCACAAATGATGCACTTATAAAAGCTAAAGAAAAGCAAATTCCAAAACCAAAAAATATTGCTGAAGTCTAGTTAGTGAAGTAATACAATTGTAAAAGGTGTCTAAAAAGTTGATTGGTGGCCATATTATGTAGGATCCTGATGTTTTCCATAAAAAAAAAAAAAAAAAACTGGATTCTATTTTCAGATATTTGCATTTAAAATATCAAATTTTCTACAGAAGAAATTAATTAGAGGCTAGTAAAGGTGGATTCGGGTTCATCAGGCTGAGGCTGCGTTGTTGCCTTGGCCAGGAAGAGAGAATATTGGCTTAGTCAAGATTAGTGACCAAAAGGATGGAATAAAACAGATAGGGATAATGTATAAAATGTAGAGATCCTGATGATGAGTTGGATATTCCAGCTGAGGAGTAGGAAGATGAGGAAGATCTCTCTTAGTTTTGTAGTATGAACAAATGGGCAAATGTTTATACTTTGATGAGAAAATACATTACGAAGAAAAGTGATTATTTCTGTTCTGGACATGATATCCCTGACTTGCTAATTATACACATAAGAATAGACTTTTTGTACACACTGGTCTGAAACTTAGAAAAGACTAACATAGGCAGACAAATTTTAGAGTCACAGAATGTCGATGTTAATGGAAACAATGTAAGCAAATACAATTACCTATAGAGACCACATAAGAGATCACAGGATGAAAAATTAAGAGGAATTAAGCTCAAGTCCTAAGAAACACCAATCAGTAATCAGTAAAGAAAATAAAACAGGCATACAGGATTTAGAAATGTGTACTTAAATGTAGGGAGACCTTTTATGTTTTCATTAAAGCCAAAGGAATGGGTGTATCAAGAGAAAGGGAGCATTCCCAGGTTCAAATGCTACTGAAAGGCCCAATAAAAATGGCAAAAACCCAATTGCTCTTTTAATACAGAGATCAATGATGACATTAGCATAAACTACTTTGGCGAAGTTTTGATAACTAAATCTAATCTAGATTGGACTGAGCAGTGTCTGATAGGTAAAGAAATTTTTTAAGTAGTATTGTTATGAAGGTAAAATAGAAAAGGTTACCCTGGCTGGTGGCCCAGTGGATAGGTGCCAGCCTGCAAATGCAAAGGTCACTGGTTCGATTCCCAGCCAGGGCACATAACCAGGTTGTAAGCCGGGTCTCCAGCCAGGTCTGTAGCTGGAGGCAGGTGAAAGGCAACCATACAATGATGTTTCTCTCCCTCTCCGCCTCTCTCCCTTCCCTCTCTGAAAATAATAAGTAAAATCTTAAAAAAAAAAAAAAAAAATAGCTCGTAAGGAAATTGCCCAAATGTAAAGGCTGTTGGAAAGAATTGAGTAGAGAAAGAATAGAAAATGACAGAAAAGACCAGGAGAAAGTGTACATTCAAAGAAGACAAAGAAGAATGGTCTCTCAAGTGCTGGAAAAGGACTGCCAGTGAGGGATTAGAACAGAAGCCTGGGGCTAACTTCCAGGCACAGGCTCAGGTTTGGCATCTAGAGCACCTTCACATGCTGTTTCAAAAAAAAGCGGGAATAAATGTGTCCTTCCTAGGAAAATTACAGGGGTCTACAATATTGAAGAGGGAAGGATAGCCACAAAGAAGTTATCCACATAAGATAACCACAAAGTATTTGCCAGTGCCTAGAGCAGGATGCTGGAAGGTGGTTCCTATAATATCAAATTTCCTATCTTTTCCCATAAGTAACCTTGCTAATTAATGATGATAAAATTTTTTGATCTTACATTGATGCTGTAAATTAGATTTTCTAACACTAAACATCATATATGTGTATATATATGCACACATACATATATATTTATGTATATATATATATATATACACACTTATTATATTTATACAAGTCCATATTTATGAAACATCCAGAATGGAAATGTAAAAACTAAAAAGAAAAAGATGTAAGTAAACAAAGAAATATTAACATTTTCCCCTATATATCTATGGCTAATTTTGCATGTACTTTGGGGTGCATTTTCTTCACTGTAATCTGGCAACAACTGGAACTGATGAGGTTCTCTTTGACAAATATACCACGGTAGCTTGTCATATATATACTGTGTGATTATCTTAAACCATGCATGAAAATTATAATTATTGTACTTTCTGTGAGTAATTGATTTAGACATTGAGGTTTGCAGCTACTTTTAACTAATGTTCTTGGTGGTGGGGAAAAAATCATCTGAGATTGAAATATATACTGTTAAAAATAGTACTGACAGCTCTTTCCAAAATATCCTTTTTAAATGATACCAACATGCCATGATTTATCTATTTCTGTTCCATGACACATGTATTGAGATTAAAGTGCTTTCAAAGCATCATATTGCTACAGAACCCTTCCCTTGTCATCATATTCATTTTTAGATTCTTTATCCAACCTCCTCTTCAAGATACGTTTTTTCTATTTTGGATAGTCTTTTGAGACATTAACTTAGATTATTTACATAGGATACCAGCTGCTTTTAGTAATGATGAATCAACAACTTTGAAAATATTTGACCTTGAGTAGAAATATTATTTGCATTTAAATTTCAGTTTTATTAGTTGCAAAATATTATTTCATAACTACTTTTTGAAAGTTTGAATAAGAAGCAAAAATAATGCATATTGGCTTTTGAAAGAAAATTGGCATTTTATTGCACATTTAATTGATAGAAAGATAAGTCATAGATCTGCTGTAGAAAGCTTAAATATTAATTATATATATTGCTTCCATTTTCACATTCATATTCCACTGTTGAAGATTATTCTTTTATATGTAATTTTTTTGTCCTTCGTCTTCATTTAGATGGGAAATGAGAAATTATATAACATCTACCAAACAACCTGAAGTTTGTTGGAGGAAACACCTAAAAGTCAAAATTTAGGTTCCATCACTAAACTAATTCATCAAATAAGAA
Organism: Noctilio leporinus; assembly: GCA_004026585.1. NCBI lineage: Eukaryota > Metazoa > Chordata > Mammalia > Chiroptera > Noctilionidae > Noctilio > Noctilio leporinus. The sequence continues at coordinate 492,226 of PVIW01000210.1, forward strand.
ATTAACTTTATTCTTTTGCACATAAATAATTTAGGATTATATTTTCATTTTTATAAAAGTGATATATACATCATAAAAGGCTTAAGTCATTAAGTGATAGAAAGAAAAAAGCAAAACACTCAAATCTCTACCACCACCACCCCAAACCCGTTTTTATGTAATTAATGAACAATTTCCTGGGGCTTTTTCTATGGACACCTAAAAAAGGATATTATAGAAAAGGGAAATGATAAATACTAGATGAAAGATAGGTAGATAGCTAGCAAATAATTATAATAGTTGAATTATTATTTTAATGAAAGGTACCCACTCTCATTGTACTAGAAGTTAACAGAAGAAAAAGAAAATACTACTATAACAAAATATACAATATAATATATACTGAAAGATACTCACTCTCATTTTCCTACAAGTTGACAGACAAAAAAGAGAAACTGAAATAAACCTGAAAGAATTGATGATACCAGATGTCTATTTTTAATCACCAGAGAAAGAATTTTTAAAGAAGCATGTGTATATACACATTTCTCCCACCACCAAGAATATATAATCAGAATGCTGAGATAATGTTTAACACTTGTTTTAATTTCAAATAGTACTGGCTTGCCTGCTGTAGCAAAATAAGAATCAACTATGTAATAGCACTTCTCCATTCTTTTCCCATGTTACTTGGTTTTGTTGCTTATACTCTTTCCCTTTGTCAAGGCTTATACTATTGCTATTTTCTTCTTTCTCAATTTCCATAGAGGTTTAGTCTTGATTTTATGTTTCTAAACATTTTAGTAATTTGGTTGAGTCATTTCCACTATTGAGTCTTCATTTTTAGGGATTTAAAAAATATCCTCTTGGCCCTGGCTGGTAGCACAGTGGATAAGGTGCTGGCCTGTGAACCCAAAGGTCGCTGGTTCGATTCCCCAGCCAAGGCACATAACCAGGTTGCAAGCCAGGTCTCCAGCCAGGTCCATGCTGGAGGCAGGTGAAAGGCAACCATACATTGATGTTTCTCTCCCTCTCTGCCTCTCTCCCTTTCTCCCTTCCTCTCTCTCTGGAAATAATAAATAAAATCTTAAAATATGTATATCTTCTCTAATTAGCTGAATTTCATTATTGAATCTGTTTTTTTCAAGAAGGATTCCTGACCACTGTATTCTCTGTGTTTCACTATATTTGGAAATGTCTGACAACTTTTATATTAGAAACCTTTTCTGGACTCATTAGAACTTTGTATACCACATATTGTGAGTTCTGGTGCTGTCATACCAAAGATTCAGGCCAGCCTGTCTTTTACCTCTGATACAGTACATGCTTTTCTGCCTAGATGGCTACATTTAAAATTTATCCCAACTGTGTCCTAGCAGACACTTTCCTTTTCTGTTTCTTTTCCTTTAATAGTATTCTTAATTTTTACCTTGCATAATTAAGATTAAAGTAAGGGGTTATCTGGCTCTAACAAAAATGCCACATATATTTTGGAATAGTACTTCCAAATATGGGAGATAAGTGAAATTTTCAAGTTAAACAGCTCACAAGCTTAAGTTCAGGATGTCAAAAGATAATCTTTAATATAACAACATGACTACATAGAAACAAACAAGAAGAGTCACCTAAAATGACACAAAAATTATGTAAAGCTTAAAGAAAATTATAGCATCATATTTTTTAGAAGGTCCTAAAAGTTGAACTCAAAGGAAGTGAAGTAGATAGGTGGGGCAAATTGCAAAGACTAAAAATAGATGTAAAAAAATGAAAGTTAAAAATGAATTGTAATACATATGGGACATAAAGTGAAAATGAATCTTAGCCTTCACTCTTATAAAACTGAGGAAACTCAGGATATCAAATAGACTTTTGGTTCTGTAAAATCATATAACTGAAGTTATATAATATGGTTAATATGTTAAAGGAGAGTAAAAGATCATCGACACTACTACAAAACAATAAGAACTAAAATTTAGAGAACACTACGCACTGAAATAAATCTTTCTATTCAGTCATATTATTCTTATCAATTCTTTGAGGTAGGTGTTTTTGTTCTAACCATTTTATGGGTGAAGATAAATAGTTACAACTTAATGTTTATACCTGAATCTGTAGTGAAATAAAGCAACACAAAATAAGCTGATATATCTTGAAGAAAATGAACACGATATAACCACTTTTTCACTCTTTAACCAATTCATTCTTCATTTTTGTAGTTCATAGTTTGCGTATAATATGACTGTTTTGCGGGGAAGAGCTTATTGAGGGATAAGAGTGAAAATTAGAAGGCTGTTGTAGGGAGAAGCTGATGTCTTTGGCAAGAATTTCAAGAGGTGTCACAAACAGTAGTAGAAACTTGGGAAATGACTATTAAAACTTAAGGCAAAAGAAGCACTCAGAGCTCCAGTCATAGACTAAATGTACAGCTGCTCACATGGGGAAGATTAATGTGCTATTCTCAGGTTTAAATGGTGATGATACAAAAGGCAATGGGTTTAACCTCTAGCTGTAGAAACTGAGGTTACATTTAGGGAAATTTCTAGAGTGAAAGGCATTAAATATTGGAATGTGCACAAAAAGAAGTTGCCACATATCTACTTTCCTGAAGGTTTTTACAAACAGTATAGCTTCTCGTTTCCCTGAGATGATTTAAACGTGAACAGTAAACTAAATAAATGACCTTTCTTGTTTATTTCTGGCCTTGTACTTCTGTAGAGAAATAAAATATTTCTTCACAACTACTCCTAAATTCCATTAGGCTTCAGTTTAGTACTCTCAATGGTAAACAAATTGCTAAAGATTTCTTCAATACTTTATGGCCTCATAAATAAAACTTTAACTCCTCAGTGGCTGAAAAATTTTCTGTTTTAAAACATTAAGTTAACCTTTTAATTATAGAAGTCAGCACTTTTTCAGTGAGACATTCAAATGGCCTTGCTTTATAGGTTTCTATTGGCAATAATGTTATATTGTAAGAAGCCACATTTCTTTAACTAAATATTTATTTTGTCTATTCTTAGATGAAAAGGTATTAAGCCCTAGAAAGAAATAAACCCAATGTCCTTAGTCTTCATAAGAAAGAACAAGTGAAAATGTGTTATAGTAAATAAAACGTATTGGGACTCTGTAAACAACCACAGTGAGAGGAGATAGCACAGGGAGAAGGGAGTACCTCCCAGCTGGTGCGTGTATGCCAATGCGAACAAACAGGGGAGACATTAGGAAGGCTGCTGGAAAAAAAAGATGGAATTTGAACTCTTTCTTAAAACTTAGTTTTTTAAAAAATTGAAACAAGGTTTAAAAAATAATGTCAGGGCCCTGGCTGGTGGCACAGTGGATAAGGCACCTGCCTGCAAACCAAAGGTCTCTGGTTCGATTCCCAGCCAGGGCACATAACCAGGTCTCCAGCCAGGTCCATAGCTGGAGGCAGGTGAAAGGCAACCATACATTGATGTCCCTCTCCCTCTCTGCCTCTCTCTCTTCCCCTCTCTCTGGGAATAAATAATAATAATAATAATAATAATAATAATAATAATGTCAGAAGCAGTACATTTCCAAAACTTGAGAGACATGAGTTGTTTGAAAATCTTTATCGACTTCATAGATCTGAAATAATGGCTTCAAGGGAGGGCTGAGAAGAGAGATGTGGCTAAGGATTAGCTTGAGAAAGAACTTCAGTATCAAGTTATGGGAAGTTGACTGAACTACATGGGATTTTAAGTTAATTTTGAAAATAAAGACTTTTTAAAAGGTGAAAGCTTATGATGGCATTTATGTTTGGGGTCTATAACTCTCAAGACTATGAACAATGTTTCTTTTTGAGGGTCAGGTTACCCATTTGCAACTGATCATAAAGGTTTGGTTTTTACTTTCTTAGGAAGGCTAGAGCTTGCATAAAATAATTATGCAGGCTTTAGAGAAGACTTTAGTATTTTCTAAGTTTAAGTTAGGCACATTTGGAGATGTGTTTGTATTAAATTCAAGTTATAACCAATTCTAAAAAGTTGCTATTGCTAGTAATCAATGATATTTATAGTCCAAAATATTCAAATATAGAATATCAACACTATTTATCAATTTAATATCTATACATATTATACTATACTTTATACTATACTATAGATATTGAGATAGAGAAAATATAAAATCTTTGATATTAGATTAATTTTTCATTTTAATCTTAATTCCAAGATTTCCAGCTTTGTAAAATAAAAATAAAGTCAACCTCTGTTAATTGAATTTTTTAACTGGTGGAGTAGAACTAATAAAGTCTGACCCACAGGAATTTTTGTAAGGATCAATTGAAACAACACATGTAAAACACTTACAGATTTCAGCACCTGGAAGCACTTGATAAATGTTAGTCTGCTCTTGTGCATATTTGTAAGATACAGTAAGATTTCTTAGGGAATTCTTCACAAAGGGAAATATAGATCATATATGTTGAAGAGTAATATTATGAAAAAAAGATGATAATAAAAGGAGAAATATCTTGCAACAATGGCCTCAGGAATCACACAAGAGAGGAATTAAAGCATTGATTATTGCAGGCAGTTTACAACTTAAAAATTGTAGCTTTTTATCTTCCATATTCTTGTAACAAAGACAGTGCCTTTCAGTTTTACAGTGCCAGAAATAGAGTAGGCAATACATTTTAGCAACAGTTGTGTGAGTAAAAGGATCAGTTATGCCTGTATATGATCTATGCCCATCCTTTGCAGAGGACAAAAAAAAATTCCCCCAAGAATCCCACAAGTTAGGGAAGCTTTCTGTTATTACTTTTTGTAACATGTTTTCTATCCCTTGCTCCTTTTTTTCTCCTTCTTGTATCCCTATGATAAAGATATTATTAAATTTCATGTTGTCCTTCTGCTCTCTTAAACCCTCTTCATTCATTTTCAGTCTTTTCTCATTTTTGTTGCTCTGTCTGGGAATTTTTTCTACTTTGTTCTCCAGCTCACTGATTTGATCTTCTGCTTCATGTATCCTGCTTTTAATTTCTTCTAATGTATTCTCCATTGAGATATTGTATTCTTCAGTTCCTCCTGGCTCTTATGGATAGTTTCTATGTCCTTTTTCATGCTGGTGTAGTTCCCTTTAAGTTCCTTGTAGTTCTCACTGAGCTCCTTGAGCATGATTATGACCATTATTTTGAACTCAATGTCTGATAGTTTGCTTGCTTCTATTTCATTTAGTAGTCTTTCTGTGGATTCATCCTTTCCTTTCCATTGGGGGCTGTTTCTTTGTCTCCCCATTTTAGGTGACTCTTCTTGTTTGTTTCTGCGGATTGATCTGCTTTGACTCTCTTGCTTGGTAGGGTGGCCTTCTTTGGCAGGAGACCTGGGGTTCAGTGGTGCTGTCTCCTTGACCTCCTGAGCCTGATGCTCCAGGGATGATGTCCTTTATGCTGTTTATGTGGGCTTGCATGTTGTGATTGGGTTTTGGTTGTTGTTGAGTTACCCTTCGGTGGGCCCTTCCCTCTGGCAGACTGTTGAAGAGCCGCACTGCCAACCATATCTTGTGTGCTATTGTGCACGGGAACCCCCACTCACAACCACACCATCAACAGCAAATGAAAAAATATTAATAAAGGTGTCAAGAGATTGAGACTAATATGAGAAAGAAAAAATAAATATGAGATGACTAGCTGAACAAAAAATGATTTTGAGAGGGTCAAGGGACTAGAGATAATAAGAGTAAGGAATAGAAACAAGGCAAAGAAAGAAAAGAAAATTTACAGCATAGATTTTAAAAAGAGAGGGAAGAAGACAGAATGAAACAAGAAAAGGGAAGAATATAGTATTAGGTTTAAACAAAAACTTGAAAAAATATACAGTGAAAAAAATAGGGACCAAACTAGATAAAAAGATTCACCACAGCAATATCAATAACGAATGAATATAGGTGGAATGGGAATAAGAAGGAAAAAACAAAGAAAGAAAAGCTTATATCTAGAGGAAAGAAGAGTGATTTTGAGAAGATAGAGGGAGAAGGATATTAGGAGTGAGGAATGAAAACCAGGTTAAGACCAGGAAAAATTAAACTTAAAAAAAAAAAAGCAAGCAAACAAACAAACAAAAACACAAGGCTGAAGTAGCTTATTTAAAAGGACAGCCTAATTACACTTGTTCTTAATGTATCATTTTATCAGTTGCTACAAAATTGTTGGGTTATGAAATAAGGAGATATTCCATTTTTTTAATCAACACTGTATTGTTTGGATGTCTTCAGGAATACTATAAAAACTGAAATGTTAGCATGTGGTTCAATAGTATTTATTTTTATGTTAGCCTGCAAGGTTTGCCTTCTATAAATAAGCAAGTAAAAAGAGTTAGTGCTCCAAATAGCTCTTTTTCTGGAAAAGTTAAATTAAATCATCAGTTATTTTTTTTACTTAAATTTTATTCTTATAACATGTATTATACAGATTATAATGTTTTTTTCATTTTCAAGTATGATTATTTAAATTATTTATATTAAATAATTTTAGCATTCATGTTAAAAAAGGAATCTCCTAAAATATATATTTGCATTTTATTAGAACTGGACTAGATAATTATAAGTACTAACTAAAGTTCTGTATTATAAGTTAGACAAACTCCTGTTTTTAAAGGTTAAAATCGCTTCACAGTTTTATTCAAGTCCAAGTTCATTTATAGTCATTATCTCATTTATTACTGAAGACAATTCTACAGAAATTTAGAAAGGTGCAGCATTAATGCCACCACTTTGTAAGTGAGAAGACAGAGATGCAAAATAAAACTAAGTGACTTCCCTGAAGTAAATAAACAAACAAAACTGGTTGTAAATAATTCCAGAATGGGATTTATCTTCCCAACTTGGTCTTTGTACTTTTCAACACACCAATAAACAGGATCATTCCCTGATTACACATCTTTCCTCTTCTAAAATATGAAACTTGAGCTGCCAAGACGTTGCCATTTTCAATAAACCTACACAACAAAGGCATTAGGCGTAACTAACTGTTAGGACAGCCATCTTTAAATGGTCTTTGAAAGAAACAACGTTGCTCCTGTAACGGAAAACATCACAGAAGCAGAAGACTGTGTTTCAGGTGATGAGTTTAATGATGTCTCAAGTAATAAATTGGCTGCCATCATTGCCCAGTGTGGAGAGAAGGAGATGAGGATATGCAGATGCACTTTTTTGGCATTCCAGCTTGCAGTTACCCCCATGATAGAGCACAGTTTTACTATGATTGATGAAACATTTTAGGAAAAAAAAAAAAAACTTAAATGGAAGAATTTTAATTTGAAGTCACATTGCTAACAATGGTGCTCTGGGAAAAATAAACATGAACACATTTTAAGGAGATAGTAGGAGTACAACCTAATCCAAACTGCCTGGGATGTCCTTGCTATTTTCACTTACTTTTACATCCTATCTGTGATGTAAACAACTTAATTCTAAGGTTATTGTTGCAACCTTTTCTGCTTTGCACTCTGATTGGAAATAATGTCTGAAATAAACATGAGATACCTCTAAGATTTAAGCGACTTGTCATAAAAGGATATTATTAAACATAAAAAATGCACTAACTGCATTCTCCAAGCTAGAACAGCAGTAGAGTGCTAAAGAAATGACCATTCCACTGTAATATCAGGATCACTCTGATCTTGAAGTTTTTTTTTTAAGTGTGACAATGTTTTTGAATCAGTTTCCCTTGCTCTTTGGTATTCATGTCTCAAGTTATATAATCAGTTTAACCATCTCACATTGGGTCAGATCACTGGTCCAGAAAATAAGGCATCATATCTTTTCCCGGGATCTGTGCTATTAGCTAAATCATCTTCACACAGCTCATTGTACCCAACCTGTGGTATAAGACTGCTAAACTGATGAAGGAAAACAATTTCTACCTGACCCTTTAGGCAATTACTTTAGGGCTGGAAGTGTGATATTTGAATACCCATAGTATCATTTTTATTCAAATAGCTCTAAATCATCGCAGCTCTTTTTGAATAACAACACTTTTTAAATCAATGAACTCTTCTATAAATCGAAGAAATGTCCATATGTTTATTATATGCACCATAAAACAGTGTTCATTTATGTGCTTTAATTATTTCTTGGGGCCTTGATTTTATTATGTGTAAATTTATTTTTATCTTTTTTACTAAGAAATCACATAAAACACTCATGTGTCTGATGACTTGAGACTAGCCAGACATAAATGGTAGAATAATAGCTTTGTGGTATGCTTCGGGATAAAAGTAGATATGTCCTAAAACAAACCAATTTCATACTTAATCCTGCTAGTATAAAAACTAGGAATGCAAAATTCATTTTCCACTGTCCCATCATAGACCTCAAATGTCTAAGTCTAATTAGAGGTTTCTCTCTCACAAAAAAGACCTCAAAGGGAGAGAAAGATGTCCTTGGCAGTAGCGTGGAAGTGGGAACACACCTAACAAGCAAGGCCTCCTTAGCTCCTTCCCAGTTTCAAAGGAGTTGGCAATCAGATAGGGAAATCAGACAAGTACAAAGGAGCAAAGTGGTGTGGCAACAAGGGATATATGGAGTATGAATTTCCTAATGAACAGCATAGCCTCTGTTTTGCAGAAGGAACACCAATAAAACTTACACCTCTTTCAAATCCTGTACCAAGTTTTAAACAGTTTGTTCATAAAAGTGTATGACATACTTACACCTGGGTGCAGGCAAGAAGACTCAGTATTGTGGGCTCCTCACTGAACAAGCACTTATTGTATATCTGCTATGTGTCAGGTATGAACACATGTCTAAAAATACACATACCAGTAATTATGATCTCCTTCTGTGAGAATCTGATAATTTAAAAAGAGAAGATTTGTGGAGTTCATTAACTTAAAATATGATAACAATGCTCTAAAAACAATAAAATATGAAAGTAAACAAGCTTTTATGCACACACTAGTTTTGCATACTAGGTTTTCTTAAAAGTTAAGCACCCATGGCCACTTTTCTCAAGGACATTGGCATATTTTTTTTGTATTAGTTAAAATGTGTTACTAGATTAGTTAAATCTATGTAGCCATACATTTAAATATAACCTCATAATTTTTGTACATTATTTTTGTACAGAGTGAGATACATGTCAGGTCTGAAGGGATATGTTACTAAAATGATGGGAAAAATCATGAAACTTTATTTCTTTATTCTTTTCTTCCAATAGAAATCATATATTCTGTATACCTACATATATACATATACGTATATGCATATAAATCAAGTACATATGAAATTTCACTAGTTTTTGAAGACTAATATGTTTTATGACAAATACCTAAGGAAAAAATATGTCATTCTGACATAATCAAGATAAAGTTTATGCTTGGATGGAGAAGATGGGAGCAAAAGAAATCAAAGATATCTTCAAATGGGTCTTCAGGAGGATTTGTGAAACATAATGATGTGGATAAAAAGAACTTGAGGGAAAAATGGCCATCATATTTGAAGCAGATGGTAAAACAATCATTGTAACTTAACATATTTAATATAAGGAAATGCTGGGAGAGGTAAGTGAGACTATCAAGTAGGTATTCAATTAAAATTCAGAGACAAAGGGAAAAAATGAAGATGCATCCCCAGGTGAACACAGAGAATGTTATCTCTAAAAAGGAAAAAGACCTGCTAATTGAGGCAGGGTAGGGACTCATTAGATGTCAGTTACATTACAGCCTGAAACCCTGCCCCTCCTGTATCCTGCAGGGCTTGTACCATGATACAGGACTATTCACCTCATCCTGTGCCTATAAAGCTATGTCCACACAGAGAAGGCACATTTATCTAATATATACAATGGTTCCATATCAAGGACAACAGGGTTATACATGTAACCCTGATGTCTGTGCATCAGGGTTGTAACTCCTGGTAAAATTATAGTTGGACCTCTGGTGCACAGAAGGTCATCAACAAATTGTGTCTTGGAGTATGAAACAGGATAAACAGAATCAAGTGACTTAGCCATCTATGCTTGTTCAAACTGTAGTTCATGACCCATTACAAGTTAATGCAGTAAATGTAGTAGATCATGGCGAGCATTTTATGATCTTCCTTGAGAACCTGATCATTTATTTATTTATTTATTTATTTTAAAGATTTTATTATTTTTTAGAGAGAGGGGAAGGGAGAGAGAGACAGAGAGGAAGGGAGACATCAATGTATGGTTGCCTTTCACCTGCCTCCAGCTACAGACCTGGCTGGAAACCTGGCTTGCAACCTGGTTATGTGCCCTGGCTGGGAATCAAACCAGCGACCTTTGGCTTTGCAGGCTGGCGCCTTATCTACTGTGCCACCAGCCAGGGCCAAGAGAACCTGATCATTTAAAATGAACAGATTTGTAGAGTTCATTAACTTAAAATATGGTAACATATTCTAAAAATAATAAAATATGAAAGAAAAGAAGCATTTATGCACACCTTAGTGTGCCTTAGTATTATATAATTACATGGGTACATATTTAAACTTTCATAAAGTGTGAATTGGATATAGTTTTTTTCCCCAAAATATTGTATTATATTGATTGCTTGTCAAGGTCTCATTAATACTTAAATCAGGCTGGCAATGATGTAGGTATATACAGGGTGTGTTAAAAGTAGGTTTACAACCTTGGCTGGTGGCACAGTGGGATAAGGTACTGGCCTGTGAACCCGAAGGTCACTGGTTCGATTCCCAGCCTGGACACACATAACGAGGTTGCAAGCCAGCTCACCAGCCATGTCTGTGGCTGGAGGCAGGTGAAAGGCAACCATACATTGATGCCTCTCTCCCTCTCTGCCTCTCTCCCTTCCTGTCTATCTGGAAACAATAAATAAAATCTTTAAAAAAATGAAAAAGTAAAAGTATGCATTTAGATTCATAAAAAATAATAATAAATAAAATATTTTAAAAAATAGAAAATGAACATTAAAAAAGTATATTTTCCATATTGTTCATATGGAAAATAATATAAGTATTAAATAATATAACACAAGAATAAACTCCATGCACTCACAACTAAAACGTATCTTTGCCTCACTCTGTATTTTGATATTAAATATGCTGTCTCTATTTTTTTTGTTCATTGATATATTTTCAAGTTTGCTTTAATTTAAACTTTTAGGTTTATTATTAACAAAGTACAACTGAATTTCATCTATAATGCATCTAATAAGTGATGTCATATAAGGGGGATTATAGGTCTTTTCCTTTTAGTGTAACAGTTGATATATTTGATTTATATTCTTAGTCCAGCAAAATTATTTCATGTTTGATATTTTATGTTATAGTTCCATTTTTTTATTTTGCTTTGTCATCTTACATTTTATACCTTCCCCTTTTTTTAAAAATTCAATTGTGAATTTTCTGTCTATTTTTTCCTCAATATTCATAATCTCATCCACTTCCTACTTGCCTACTTTATTCTATTCTCAGCCTGATCAAAGTAATATGACCCTTACGAACTCTACTATGCCCATACTATTTATTAGTTTTGTTTCAGTAGATGTAAGAATCCTAATCCTTACATAATATCTCATATTATACAATCATAATCATACAGTCATCATCTATTTGAATTTATATATTGTAGAGTTTATTGCCCACTACTATTATATCTTCATCTATTTTTCTCGTGTTGAGGTTGGTCTCATAAATATATTAATATTTGATTAGAATGCTATCTTGAATATTATCTTTACAGAGAGTGCATGGGTGATCTACTCTCTGAATCCACATATGTCTACAAATGTTTTTACCCCTGAGGAGTGTAGTATTTCTTTGTTGGTTAGAGAATTATAGGATCATAGGCATTTCATCTCAATGACTTCTGCATGGTAACACTACCTCTTGGTCATATTAGTGAGAATTTGATACTATTGTAATAAATTTTCTTTCCTTTATAAATTGGCAGCTATTTTTGCAACAGACAGTTTTAAGGTTTTTCCCTCAGTCATTGATTCAATTCTCCCTTTGAGTATGTATTACTTTAATTATTAGAAACAAAAAATAATAAAACTATTTTTTTCAAAAACTATTTCATAACCATCACTTCAGCACCAGAAAGACAATGAGTATTATTCATCTGTACTACCACAGTTGATAGATAAAATGGAATGAAAATATTTCAGAATCATTGACTTATAATTTGCATCAAATGTATGAGAAATTTTCTCCTACCCTCTGCATCCAGTGAACAAGAAAAGAATTTTCTAGGGTTTAGAGATATGAAATGGTTTATTTCCCTTCTATTTGCCTACTCATTTTATTTTACTTCTTTGCTCTAAAATATGTATTTTAATAATTTTGACAAAGAAAGGACCCAAAAAGGGCATTTCTATAAGATGCAAACATTTGTTTTCAGTGGTGTATATTCCTCAGAAAATAAGTAAATGCAAAAATAACAACAGAGACATTTCTGCATATGCTTTCTCTTCACCCTCCCAGGCTGATACATCCTTTGTAATATCTGACCCATAGTCACAGGCAAAATTTTCATCTCAAAAAGACCTTGAAATAATACTTGTTGCTTCAAACAGTTTAAAAAACACATTTCCACTAAATTAAAATTTTAAAATAATAAATACCTAGAATAAACACTTTATTCTTATGTAATTCTGCTTTCTTTTTTTAGAAAAGATTTTATTTATATTTTAGAGAGTAGGTAAGGAATAGAGAAAGAGAGGGCAACCTGGCCCACATCCTAGGCATGTGCCCTGATTGGGAATCGAACCTGAGAACTTTTGGTCTGCAGGCCAGCATTCAACCTACCGAGCCACACACACTAGGCAGGGCTAATTCTGCTTTCTTTACCATGATAATTCTAACATTTTGCATTTGATGTGTCTGATTTTTCCTTACTAAATTGAACTTATTAACTCCGTGGTCATGGAAAACATGAATTTATACTGTTTTATGACAATGAAAAAATGGAAAATATTTCTCCATACTGGATTATTTTACCTGTCTTCTTAATCAGTAACTTTGCATATACAAGTATGGATGTGGAGGGGTGGCTTATGTGTGTATCATACTAATATTCTGTCTGGCACTTTAAGATTCTGGTGCAAAAGAAATTCCCGGAGGGGAAGAGAAACATAAAGCTATGTCTTTCCTTTGGTCTCTTTCTTTGTCTTATATAGAAGATGGTAATGACAGTTCCAATGAGGAAACAATAACTCCATTACTTTTCTTGACTGATGGAACCCGTTGTAGTTTCACTGCAGTTCTTTCTTTTCCTTCATCTGACTTTTCCTACCTTTTGCCCTATACGTTTACCTTGATACTCTCCTCCAAAAATAATAAACCACAGAAAGCCCCAAATTGAGGAGGCTCATAATGATGAGTTTGCTAAGTTCATTCGAGTGCTGGCTATGAGAAAACTGCAATTGCTACAGAAAACAAATGAGCCCAGCGGGCTTCCTTGGGGAGAAAGGAGGGGGAAAGCTTCTGCCTGGCTCCACCTTTGACATAGAGGGTCCATTTCACAAGGAACCACGTAATGGTTATAGTCATTTTAGTGTTCAGATTTACAGAGCAATACTGGAATCATGTCCAGAGGGACAATGTGTGGAAGACTGATGCTGCAGTTAAAGTCCCTTGGCTTTCAAGTTGTTACCATTAATTTGAGCCCCATCAATACTATCTCCGGTGCTAAGAAAAGAGAGAATATTTTTTTTTTTGTTTTGTTTTTTACTTTGGTTTCCCCTTCTGCAGTCAATAGGTTGAAAAATTGAATACAAACTAAAATCTTATTCAGATTCTGAAATATTAGTGTCTTATAAAGCCAGAAAACTTATAATTTATTATACAAGAAGTAATATAATTATATGGCTTGTTGCCAAATATACTTTATTACTAGGTTACTCAATATTACTCTTGAATTTGAGAATGAGATGCCCATAACTTGTGCTTTCTTTAAAAGCATACTTTTTGACAAAGGTACCTCATTCTATAACATGATCTTTGTTGCCAGGCAGTCATTTTTTTTTTTTTTTTTTTTTATTCCTCACCCAAAGGCATTTTTTAAAATGGCTTTTTAGAGAGAAAAGAAGCGGGAGAGAGAGGTGAGAAATGTGAGAGAAAAAAACTCTGATTGGTTGCCTTCTTTATGCACCCCGACCAGGGATTGGACCCTCAACTTTCATATGTGCCCTGACCAGAATAGAACCCATGACCTTTGGTCTAAGAGAGATAATGTTCCAACCACCAAAGCCACACTAGCCAGCTCTAGAGCCAGGCAGTCTTAACTGTAAAAACTGTGTGCATAAAGTCTCTCTAACCTGGTATGATTCAACCCATCTGAACATTACTTTCCTCTTAAGTAAAATGGGACAACATCAATCATTTTGTTATTGTAGACAATAAAATAAAATGAGTCCTCTAACAGAATGCTTAAAAAATGTTTTCTCTCTTTTTATGATTATGAGGTATAAGTCATGCTGATCTAGTGGGTTTTTTTTTTTTTTGCCTATGTTCATTTATTTAAAGAATTACTCTCTTAAGTAATATGAATTGGAATATTACCAAACACATGCAAAAATACATTTATACCCATCCATATTTTGTGATCTAATTTTTAATATAAGCCCCAAATAAATAAATAAGTAACTAAGCATCAACAGGAGGCTCAAGCTGCCCAAAAATACTGTGCAGAGAGGTTGGCAAAAGTAGGTTTACAGTTGTTTCTATGGAAAAGGGCATACATGCATGTTATAATTATTACAATAGCTATATTCACTAAAGCACTTACAGTCTCCTAAGTGCTCAAATTGCTGACCTTCATTATTTGCACATTCTTGCAGTCTACTTGCTCACATTTTGTAGTCTACTCAAGCACATTTTGGCACCCCTGTATTGAGAACGTTTATTTCTAGCATATGCATCTTTTATCACTTTAACCCCAGTGTTGTTTTTTGGTAAGCTGGACTGACCCACGTGCAACTATAAGAATTCTTCTGGCCAACACTGAAAACAAACCAAAAAAACTTACAAAGGGATTTCCTTGCTCCTTTTTCTCATTCTCACATTCTAGACTTCGAATATTATTACTCAGTTGGTAGGAAGAGGCAAACCCAAGTAACAACAACAACAAAAGAAAAAAGGAAAAGCAAGGGTGCAGTACTGTCTATGGCCAAGTTCATTTACACTGCTGAGGTCCAAGCAGGTGGCATCTGGAGAGAGGATCCATCCAAAGATAGGTAGGTGCAAAGGAAGATAGCAGGCTTGCTCCTTGTACTGGAGCCTTGTAACTGCCAGGTGCTTGATTCTGGTGCTTCCTCTGGAAGAAACAAAAGAAGGGAATCTTGAGCTCCACCTTGTGATTAAACAATTTATGGCATAAGGTTGACTATCCAACAGTTGATAGTTCTATTTAAATGTCCTAGTCACAATTTTTCCATTCCCAAAAGTAAACTCACTCTCTCAGCCCAGAAGACTTCCTCTGCTTCTTTTTACTGCCATCAGTGCATCAGTTAACCTGCCAAATGCCTCCAGGTCAGAACCAGAAAGTCATCCTTGCTTGCTTCCAAGTAACTAATTAGTTTCCAGTCCCCACTGATATTTTTTTAAATATTTTACTATTAAACATGTTAAATATGCAAAAGTAAAAATAATATTATAAAAACTCATGTAGGAGAACCAAGATGGTGGAGGAGTAAGTGGAGCTACACCAATCTCCTCCCAGGACCAAACTGGAATTACTACTTAATTGGTGAGAAATCATCCAGAATAACCAACAGAACACCAGCTGGAGAGAAGTCATTACCACAGACAGAACAGAAGAGCTGATTCATCACAGCATGACCAGTAGAAAGTGTGAAGACACGAGAAGGCTGGTGGGGGTCCCATGGGTGGCAGCTGAAGGGACAGAGAAACATCTTGGCTGCTAGGGCTCCACCTGAGAAGGGTGGGATCTAAACCCCCAACTGGGTTCCCAGCCTACAGCAACATAGCTGAGAGTAAAATAGCACCCAGTTGTGAAAAACAAAAAGTTGCCAGGTTTAGCCGGCTTGACAGAGAGACTGAATTCTTAAAGGGACCAAGCACAAAAATACAGTGGCACCCCCTTACCCTGGGCTCCAGCAGAGAAAGGGCAGAGTGGACTAGAGACACTTAAGGAGGTTTAGGTCAGTGGCTTTAGGGGGAGAGCTGAGGGAGCAGCCCATGAGTCCAGTGCTGACCCACCCCCCATGCAGCCAGCAGCCCACTCTTCTCCAAAGGGCAGGAGCCTGAAGGGAAGCCACAGCCCCACCCATAGGAATTAATCCACCCCACCCAGCAGTGCCTAAACCTGACCTCAGATCACAGGTTGATTTAGTTAACAACTAAAGGAAACAGACAAAGACAGTGGATCTCTGGTAGTCTCCAACTGGCTGACTAGGCCCAAACTGGGACACCAGCTGACATCACCAAGCACAAGATCCAGAAAGTAAAAGAAGTGTACCTCTACATCACAGAAGGTCACATCACTAAGACCGTAAGTCAAAGCAGACCAATCTAAGAAGCAGAAACAAACAAGAGTCACCTTGTTTGGGGAGACAAAGAAATAAACCCTCAGCAAATGGAAAGAAGGAATCCCCAGGAAGAGTGCAGAATGAAATAGAGGCAAGCACACTATCAGGCATGAAATTCAAAATAATGATGATAGAGAAGCTCAGTGAGCTCAGTCAGCTCAAGGAAAACTACAAAAACTCCAGGGGAACTATGAAGTACTTCAAGGGAACTACAAAGAACTCCAGGGAAGCTACAAGGAACTTACTAAGAACTACACCAGCATTAAAAAGGACACAGAACCCATTAATAAAAGCCAGGAGGAAATGAAGAATACCACTTCTGAATTGAAGAACACAGTAGAAGGAATCAAAAGCAGGCTAGAGAAAGCAGAGGATTAGATCATCGAGCTGGAGGTCAATGTAGGAAAAAAATTCCCAGGCAGTGCAACAAAATGAAAAAAGACTGAAAAAGAATGAAGAGGTTTTAAGAGAGCTGCAGGACAACATGAAACGTAATAACATCTGTATCATAGGGATTCCAGAACAAGAGGAGGAGCAAGGGATAAAAAACCTCTTTGAAAAAGTAATGACAGAAAACTTCCCTAACTTGAGGAGAGAAATTGTCATGCAAACTCAGGAAGCACAGAGGGTCCCAAGGAAGGTGAACCCAAACAGGCCCACTCCAAGACACATCATTCTGCAAATGGCAAATTTCAAAGACAAGGAGAGAATCCTAAAAGCAGCAAGAGAGAAGCAGCTAATATTGTACAAGGGGGCTCCCATACAGTTATCAGCTGATTTCTCAACAGAAACGCAACAAGCCAAAAGGGAATGGCAAAAAATATTTCAAGCAATGTAAAACAAAGTCCTGCAACCAAGAATATTCTACCCAGCAAAGCTGTCATTCAAAATGGAAGGTGAAATAAGGAGTTTCCCAGACAAAAAAAGTCTAAAAGGCTACATCTCCACCAAACCAGCATTGCAAGAGATGCTAACGGGTCTGCTTTAAGAAGATGAAGAAACAAAAAAACAGATAGGAACACAGGTACAAAGGTAAATGGATTAAATGCACCAATCAAAAGACGTAGGCAGCTGAATGGATAAGAACAAACTTTAACTTATGAATGCTTTAAAGTGATCTTGTTATAAATAGATTTTACTAAATAAGCTACAATTCTGTATATTATTTGTATCTGCATTACTGCAGGTTAGTTTTCTTAGATTGGAATCATTTCACAATCTGGGAAAATCAGGTTACTTGCAATAACTCAGAAAATTTGAATGCAGTTAAGGAAGAAGAAAAACCTAAGAAAATGTGGATGTATATTACATAGAAGACATGCTATTTTTCTTATTCACTGTTACAAAATATGTGCTTATTTGTGAGTGTATAATATATAGATTTCGTTAACAATTTATGTTTTAAATAGCAATCAACTGGACATGGGTATGTTATGAAATCAATCAATCTATTTTTTTAGGTTAGAATGAAAACCAATTTGGATGGAATTTACAAACTACTAAACTATGTAACTCATGTACGCTTAGTGAAATAAGCCAGTCAGTGAAAGACAAATACCATATGACGTCACCCATTATAGGACAATAATGAACAAAACAAACAAACAAGCAAAACAGAACCAGATACATGAATTCAATGAATAGACCTGTAGTGGGCAGAGGGGAAAGGGGAGGGAGAGGTGTGAGGAAGAAGCAAAGAAAAGACTCACATGTAGCCAGCCATTAGCTAGATACAATTTTCAATTCATGCCTAATCTAGTTCAATCCTACCCATTTTTCTTTTTCTCCCAGATTACTGATTTTTAACAGCTCAGTGTTTCTGAAACATGGTACACACCCCCTTCTAGTGCTTTAAGGCTTGCAGTGTTCTACCAGGTCTGTATGGGTCTTAGCCAGTTTTCCTTATATTTCAAAAACTGTTTTGAAATTCAACTCACATCTGAATTATTAACTACATATAATCTGATGATGGCTATCTTTTATCCAATGAATATAGTTCTAAATTCTTAGCAGCAGGTGTTTTCCAAGTTTAGGCCATGCCTACCTGCTCAGATTCTTACAATCTTTATCATTATAACCAGTGTTCAACAACAGAATTCTCTAAATTAGCTGCTCCTCCAGGCTTCCAGGCATTTTGGTAAACTCTTTCCTTTGTTGAAATGGATTACTGGGACCCCCCTCTTTTTTTCTTTTTTTTGGTCTAAATTCTTCTTATATTGTACTTCAATGCCTTGTTCAAGTATTTCCTCCTTTTCTAAGCTTTTCCTGTAAATCACCTTCACCCATTTATCCTGAAGACTTATTGAGGGAACTACTCATTTTTCTGAGTTACCACTGTTCTATTAAATGTCTTTTTTTATTTTTTATACATAACTGCATTCTAATAGTTTGGGGCTTATCCATCTTCTCCAGTAGACATGGATCCTGTTACTGTACCCATGTGTTTGTTTTCGCCATACTCAGCTCAGTGTGTTGGACATAATCCAGTAAGAATTTTTGCTGAAAGAATGTCAAATATTTATTATTAACCATTTTTGATAAATTTTAAAAATTTGTCTCCATTTTAAAAGTGTCAATGAATTTTTCAAATGACATTCTAATCTAAGTATTTATTTTATAATCCTATAAGAAGAATTAAATGTAGAGGTAAGATATTTGGTAGCATTATTAAATTGATTTTAACAATGGAAATAATGGGGTAAAAGAATCAGGTTTCTCTTTTCCTATATTACCCCTAACCAAAGAAACTATCTCCTTGAAAATTAATTATTATGAAATTGGGCACTGGAAAGTGTAAGGCAATTTAAATAATTCAAATTTATGTATTACTTTGGGTTACTTCCAGGTAAGTGGTATTTTATGGAACAAGATTTGAGCCAGACCATTAGGGAATACATCCATATTGTATATTCACTGCAGAAGATTGGGAGCTAGATAACAAAATATTTTTATTTCCAAATTCTTGATAAGGAAGTTAAGTGCTCAAAACTACACAGCAGAAAAACACACAAAAATCATTGTCAATCTCTTATTTTTTGTCTATTAATTTGTTACTCAAGACTTTTAAAAGTGTCTTGGAGTTCAAATAACATACCATGATGTGAATTTATTTTAGAAACACAATCCGGTAACATAGAGTAGCCCATTTTCTTAGACTCTGGCCAATACTTCAGACCTATTGAGTCCTTTTCCACTGCTTTTTTGCATATCATTTTTTACAGCTATAGACCACAAGGGATATAATCTTCATAGCTCTCAGTATTACCAATAACTGATTTGAGAGCACAATCCTTTTAAAGTTAATATGGACTTTTCCCAGTATGCTGTGAAGGCAGGCAAATTTTGAGATAAAAATTGAAACTTTTTCTTTTAATAAAACCTCAATTATACTCTCCTGTGTTAACTTGCTTTAAAATGTGAACTCTGACAGCAGGGCACTGATTCTGACTTTTTGATTAATTTTTACTTATTTCCCACTATAGACATATTCACATCTGGGAACTGGGAAACTCCATAAATGTTTGAGTAACTGAATAATTTAATCAAAACTAATGTATATGAAATATTTTGATTTAACTTGATTTAAATGCTTATGTTCAATTTTTGAGCTATTCTCTGTTAACGTAAATAAAGCAGTCTTATTTTATATGCATGTATAGACATATATATTTGCTTTCAGAGTGTATATGCATATATGGTCACATAGAGTTGCATAATTGACAGAGGTCCCTCCAGGCCAGTATGGGTCCTGGGTCCTGTCCCTGTCCCCTTCTCCTGCACCTGGTCCATAGCAGGAGATGAACAAGGTAGGGTGACAAGCAAGTGAAGTTTGCCTACTGAGCTCCCCATCCTGTGACCTCCCCCACCCCAGGGTGGGGCAACTGGACCCTGGTTGGGGGCCAATCGCATCATGTATTTCTGTATACAGAATAGATAAATTAATAATTAAATACACCTATGTTAATTAAGTATTAACACCAGCATTTTATATAATGGTATTTATAATTTATCTCATTTTATTTTCAATAATTTTACTCAATGCCTCTAACTTCCTTGTGCTTTATCTTTTTTTAAAGATTTTATTCATTATTTCTAGAGAGAAGGGCAGGGAGAGAGGAAGGGAGAGAAACATCAATGTATGGTTGCCTTTCACCTGCCTTCAGCTAAGGACCTGGCAGAAGACCTGGCTTGCACCCTGGTTATGTGCCCTGACTGGGAATCAAACCAGTGACCTTTGGGCTCCAAGACTGGCACCTATCCACTAAGCTATCAGCCAGGGCTTCCTTGTGCTTTATTTTAAGAGTGACAAATGCCTGGCATATATGTTAAATCTTAGCAGTGTTTTAAATATGCATTTTAATTTTTTTTAAATTCTTTAGATGGGTTGTGAACTTCCCAATATCAATAGCCACACCAACCTTCTATTGTCTGGCACCTGGTGGAGTCAAATGTTAATTAGCATCTGCCTGGGCTACACAAGTTTTTGAGAACTCAGTCTTTGTTCCTATGTCTCCAAGAAGCTGCCTTCTAGGGGGAGCTCAAAACTCTCCTATTGCTCTGTTCTTTCTGTTCATCCAAGAGTAAATCAGGCCAGGTGCTGGGGATTAAAATTTTCAAAGGGAAAAGAGAATAGCACTCACAATGTCAGAGAGGTACCTGTGGTAAGGTTAAAAAAAAAAAAAAAACCTGCTACCATAACATGGAAAAGTAAGTCTTAGGTGTGAGGCAAGGTATACCTTTCCTGTAGATATTGGAGATACTGGTCTTGCTCTCATTTTAGCTGTTTGTTCTATGCAATTGAAATAGTAATATGCCAAAAGTAGAGATCTGAGTGTATGCTCAGAACTAAAGACAGACTAGGTGATGCTTGGTTCCTTTGTCTTAGGGACAAGCATGTCTCAGGTTAGGTAGGGGGTCTAACATAGGGTCTTGTCCATCTTACCATAAGAAAAATCTGAGTTGAAATGAAATTCTCATAGTTACGAAGATTTTACATTTGTTGAGCTTTGGATCTCATGGAAATACTAAAGAGTCAAGGACAAGTCTTAAATATTTGATAACCTGTTTCCAGAGGACTTTTGTGAAGTAAATTGTACTTTTTATTTTTGCACAACCTAAAATCAAATACCATCAATTCATTGATGTTTTATATAACTTTTAATAACAGAATAATTCTTACAAAAATGTTATTATAGTACTACTTAAGCCATACACAAAAATAGAAATGCTGCATCATCTGAATTAACTGTAAAATGGAAATGCCTCAAAAGATTAATATAATAACATTACAAATGATTTTTTTAAACTGAATTATGGGAAAACTCATTTCATCTTTTATTTTTTTGTATTTTATATTGAAATATCCTATCCATATTAATGGAATCCCTGAGCACTTTGAGATCTTACATTATAACTTTTTTACATATATCTTTATTTTTATATATAGGTAAGAATGAGTGATTAAACTGATTCCCAGACTTTAGAAGCTCCCTTCTACATAAAGAAGAAATAAGTCTCATTTTCTTAAAAAAGATTTGACATTACATGTTAAAAATCAAATAGCTAATAAGAATTTTAAATAGGGTTTTAATAAGAGATGATTTTTTAAAATTATATAGCAATAATAATGTTTTTAAATGAGATTGACATACCAATATATAGCACTTACCATATGCTACTACCTGTCTAAACATTGCCTGCATATAAACTTTAATCTTCTTGACAACCTTTTGAGGTAGACACAATGTATTTTCCATTTTACAGTAATCTTCTGATCACAATGACTAGAATATAATAAACACTCAATAGATGATACTGGCTACTACTGTGAACCTTTTAAATAATGCAGTATGTAAGAAAAATAAGCTCATTTTGACATTCATAATACCCTAGGCTTGAATCCAACTTTGCCACTTAGCTGTGTTCCTTGAAGTAAGGTTATCCAACTTTTCTGTTTCAACGTACTTATTTGTAAAGTGGTGATAATGTATGTCTTATAGGGTTTATATGAGGGTTAAAGATGCAAGTCAGATCATGTGTATGAAGTTCTTAGTATGGTGCCTGGCCCATGCTAGTAAATGTGTCAGACATGTCTTAAAGGGGTTTCTACAGAAGCTACAAGCTATGAAACCATGCTATAGTCAAGTAGGAGGTGAAAAAACATCAATTACATGATTCCTTTTTCTGTTCATGACAGCTTTTAACTGTTTCATAATATAGAAAATTATATCTAAACAGAATAATATAAAAATGTAGTGCAAGGAAAACCTCATCTTTCAACGCCTAGTGAAATATTTTCTGAGCTCCTTCCTGACTGAGTCAAATGGATGAGTTCATTTTTAAGCCTCTCAGTCTTCTTTCATCACACCCACACTTCCTGCCTGCCAAAATGCCCAGGTTCTAGAAAGCAGAGACAGTGGCATAGTTCTTTTATTTCCCATTAAAGGCACAGCACCAAAATATCCATAGCCCTGGCTGGTGTGGCTCAGTGGATAGGTGTTGGCCTGCGAAACCCAAAGGTCGCTGGCTCGATTTCCAGCCAGGACACATAACCAGGTCGCAAGCCAGGTCACAAGCCAGGTCTATAGCTGGAGGCAAGTGAAAAGCAACCATACATTGATGCTTCTCTCCCTTTCTTCCTTCTTCCCTGCCTTTCTCTCTGAAAATAATAATAAGTAAAATCTTTTTTAAATAAATAAATAAAAACACAATGCCAAAATTTCCAAACAAAATTAAAATTGTATACAAAATAAATGGTTGGCCAAGGAAAGAGTGGAAGTTATTAATGCAATGAATCTGCCTAATTTAAATGATATCTATCAATTAGAGAAATTACAATAACTTTCAAAGTATAATATTGTCTTCCCTTTTATGTTCCAATCAATTAATTTATGTGAGTGTGCTATTAATCAAATAGACTTTCATTATAATTGGCAGTGTTTTTGGCATTCCTATATGGATCTAGTTTCATGATACAAGTATCATTATACTTGTGAAAAATAAGTATGTCAGAGACCTCTGGTTTTCAAAAATACTTCTTTGCTTTTCTTGGGCACACAGCTGGACTACAGCCATCAACCTCCCTTGTAGTTAGGTGTGGCCATTTGAATAAATTCCGGTGACTAGAATGTGGATGAAAGTGTTGGGTGCCATTTATAGGGAAAGCCTGTATTCTCTTATGTTTTATTTAACCCTAACTTCCCTGGATGAACACAGACAGCTTGGAGGTCCTTTAGGATGGTGGGGCCATTAGATGAAACAAGCCTGAAACAGTGGGGAAAAGCCACACCATAAACCTGAACACTAGCCCTGACTTCTGACTGTAGCATGAAATAGTATTTATTGTTCTGGGTCATTACCTGTTTTCATATATTCATAGAAGTTGGCCTACTATAATTAATATACTAAAACTGATAAAACACATAAATGTTAAATACAATTATGGAGTAAAATAATATAGGTTGAATATCTTTGAAATGCTAGGATTTGCACATTTTATATGATCTGTTTACAGACAGTTATGAAAAAAAGAGGAATTTACCTCTAGCTGTCTGTCCAAGGTTAACTTTAACTTCTACACTTACATCATTAATATTTGAAAATGAATAAAATGTTGGTTACACTTACATCATTAATATTTGAAAATGAATGAAAATTTGGTTCCATAAAAATGGAAATAAAATTTTAGTTAAAATATAATGCAAATAATGTTTTCATTTTCCTCCCCTCAAAATAGATCTATAATTCATTAGATACACTTTAGTATTCATTTTGACTTTTTAAAATGATATTCAGAGAGACATCAGGATTCAATAGTTAAGAGAATAGGCATTGACATCAAAACACCTGATTTCGTGATTAAATTGGCTGTGTGATGTTGGCAAATGACTTTTGCTCTCTGCTTTACTTTCCTCATACCAAGAAGATAATAATGGTACCTACTTCCTAGAGCTTATGTGAGGATTAAGTGAATTAATATTTATAAAATTTGATTAAAATCTCCAACTCTTAGTTATCACCATATGTGTGCAATAGCCCATGTATGAATTAAATGTTATACAATTCATCCTTTAAAAAGAAATTAAACTTGGTTTGATCAAAATGGAGAATAGAAATCCAAGATATTTTCAAGCTTGACTTGTTTTTACATCTATTTCCCTGTCATTTCTCTCTCTGCTACTTAATTAAGCTTCCTTCTACCTTTGAAAATGATTCAATAACCCTTATCCTTGCACTTTTGCCCAACATTTTTGACTTACTTTAGTGACCTTCCTTCTCTCTGTCTAAACAAAATGCAATACTTTCCTATCCCTGATTGACCAGTCTAAATCAATTAGTTTTCCAAGGCTGCCCTAGAAAACTAGCACAAATTGGTGTCTCAAAACAACACAAATGTATTTTTTCATAGTTCTGGAGGTGTGAAGACTGAAATCAAAGTATTGGAAGAGCATTGCTTGCTCTGATGGTCTGGGGCAGAATCATACCCTCTCTTACTATCTTCTACTGGTTGCCAGTCATAGTGACTTGTAGTTGTATCACTTTAAACTCTGCCTCAGTCTGCATGTAGCCTCCTCCATTTTGTCTCCCTGCCCAAATTCCCAACATATTATAAGGACACCATTTATTGGATTAGGGCTTAACTAATCCACTTTGTGTTAACTTATTTACATCTGCAAAGGCCCTATTTGGGAATAAAGTTACATTCACAGACATGGGATCAGGACTCAAACATACCTTTTGGAGAGATACAGTTTAACCCACAATGGATTTAATGTCACCTGAAAACATTATCTTTCTCCTCCATCCCATCATGACCGTTCTGAGAAGCACTTGATTTCTCTTCATTTGACAGATAATATAAATCTGCTCTCTGATTTTACACAGGGTTCACGACCTATATATTTCCTGACAAATTGTATTATAAGAATCTAAGGGTTGTCACAAATAAAAGTATTTCATCTTTTCTTATAGCTGATCAGCATTCCATTGTATGTATGTACCTGCATCTTCTTTATCCAATCCTCTTGGAAGGGACACTTTGGTCATTTCCATGTCTTGGCCATCACGAAGGATAATTTCACTCATATGTGGGATATAAAACTGTAAGCAACAAATGAGCAAACAAGACACACAAAATTCATAGATGCAGACAACAGTATGGTGGTTGCCAGGGGGAAGGGGTGTGGAGGTAGTAAAGAGGAAAGTAGGCCAGATATATGGTGATAGAATATTTGATTTTGAGTGGTAAATACACAATGCAATATACAAATGAATTATTATTGAATTGTAGAGTTAAAATCTATATAATTTTATTGATCACTATCACCCTCATAAATTTAATAAAAGTTTTTAAAAAGAAAGGCATTAATCCAAATAATCTGAGTAAAGACTATGAGCCAGGATATAAATTTTATGTTCTCTAGGACACATAATTCTCTAGGACAATATAATGCATATACAGGGTGTGTGCAATCAATTGACAATAACTTTGCATCTCCTTATTTCACGTGCTCCTTATTAATTTTGAGAAACTATGTTTCTAAGGTTATGATTTAACATCACTGTTTCAAATATAAAGTATTAAATTCTGAGAACAACTGTCATGTTGAAGGAATACGATGTTATAGCAACCATAATTTCTGGACTGTGTGCAGGGCGAACTGCTAAGGAAATTGCGGACTTCAACAACATCCCTTGATGTACAGTTTACAATGTGAAGAAGGTGTGTGATGCTGATCCTGAATGTCACCACACCAAGGAAAACTCATAAGGTATGCAAGGATCGCACAAGTCCAGATATTGTACACAAAATCAGGAGATCATCAATGAAGATCCAGGATGTTTACCTTGATGTTTTGAGAGAAGTAGTTGTACCGTGGATGAAGCAAATCGCAAATGGACATCATTTTATCTTCCAACAAGATGGTGCACCAGCACATAGCACCAAAAAGGTGCAAGAATTTCTCAGTGTCAATGTTCCTGAATTCTGGTCAAAGCAAATCTGGCCAACTAGTTCACCAGATGCAAATCCTTTAGACTATTATGTATGGAGCATTTGTAAAAGAGAAGTTAATGAACAACCTCATTCCAATACAGAGGCTGTTAAAGCTAAGATTGAAAACATGATGATGTCCATGGATAAAGCAAAGTTAATTAAAGCATGCTCAAGATTCTGAAGTTGAATCGAGTGTATTATTGCAGCAAATGGAGACTTTTTTGAACAATTTAAAAAATTATGACTATGTTTATGTATTTAAATATTAAGAATAAATTTGTTTTAAAATGTAACACTTTTGTGGTATGTTGTTTATTTTACTAAAATGTTGCCAATTGATCACATGCACCCTGTAGTAATACATTAATGCATTAATGAATACATGAAAGGATGTAGAGCCAAATCAAAATTCTTATATAGAAAAAGTAATAAAAATAAATGGACATGATTAGGTCATGTTAATTTGTAATTTCTTAATTTTAAATTTTAACTTATAGAATGTTTTTGACTGATTAAAATGAGTATTATAAATTCACAAATTGATATGATTAAATTACATTAAAATATGAAAAACATTTCATTATTGATTCAATAACTTTATCTACTGCTTTTGAAGTAAGAAGTTCTATTTTGTTTTGCAACTACAAAGAAACTTTTTCATTATAAATAAGAATAAAACCAGTATGAAATGTGAATTCTTTACTATTAATTTTTAGGGAAAAAATATTGTATTGTCTTAAACTATTAAATAGTCAAGATTCCCAAATACTAATGGAAAATAATAAGAATTCATATCAATTATATAAAAATAATATTTTAAATTTGTATTTCCACAGATGATAATGAATGCGGAAATTTAACCCAGTCCTGTGGTGAAAATGCTAACTGCACAAACACAGAGGGAAGTTACTATTGTATGTGTGAACCTGGTTTTAGATCCAGCAGTAACCAAGACAGATTTATCACAAATGATGGAACCATCTGCATAGGTAAATCAACTATCTCATTTAAAATGTGTACTTATCTCTTCATGCTTATTACTTCCGTAGATTAAATAATATTTAAACCAAATTCTGCTAGTCCTTGATTATACCCTATTTGTTAAATGCTTTTGGAAACTTCACTACTTCCTTTATTTCTCCAATGTTGTTTAATCTTTTTCTATGCAATACTTAGCCAAGGATATAAGAAAGACATTTTTGAGAAAAAAATCAAGTAGTTTACAAAACAAAATCCATGAACTATGATGATAAACAACAGAATCAATATTTACACTTTAAAATATTTACTTAAGAAAACTATGATTTTCATCACAAGATATTGATGCTTTTATAACTATGCATGCTGAAATGGGCTCTTATGTTCTTTGAATATACTCAGGTAGACATTACTTATGAAAGAATTATTCTACTGTTTTACTACTACTTCCCTCAGAAAGTTAGTCATACTTAAGATCTTCATTAAGGTTTTCTGAACACCAGAGGCCTACTTAGAAAATCACTGCAGTTTCACTAAAATATCCTCTGGTATGGATAGTAATTTCAATTCAATCTCTAAATGAAACATACTGAGTTTGCATAGAGTATCTAGATGTTTTTAAATGTCCTTCTATTGTATTGTGTTTATCCATTTGATTTATCAGATCCTATAGAGTTTGGATTACATTCTGAGAGGAAAAGCTTAGAAATTTCAAAAGATAAACAATTTTCAGAAGCAAATTTTTTTGAAGTAAAAGACTTTACATTTGAAAGTAAATTATAAATCATCTTACTGTTGTTTCTAAAATATACCCAGTTTGCCAGTAACTAGCACAATTAATTATGATTGATAATTATCTACAAAATGACTAGATGAACTGACATCCTAAGAGTTAAACCACATAGCCAGGGGCAGATATGGGACTTGAACTTGGGACTTACTATGGAACATGGACAAGAACAATGTACTTCTACTTTGCATAGCTAGATAAGAAAGAGAGGTTCAAGACAATCTAGATCACACTAAGGCCTTTAATTAGGTCCCTAGCGTGATTCTCATCAGTTAACTGAGCAGAAGTCTGGCAATGTTATTATTAACCACATGATGAGCTTGCAGATAATGTTCAAAGAAAATTTATCAGTGAAATGTCTGTATCAAAGAAATTATCATGTACCTGTGGTTCATAACATTTACTCTGCTATGTAAACAGGAAAGATTTTATTCTCATTTGATAGCCAAGGGAAGTGCAGGACTACTCCCAGTTCATTTGGAATAAAGGGAGAATTAGATCACAGCCTTGCATCTAAAAAGCCATTGTTTTTTCCATAGGAGACCAAAGCAGCGGGTGGGCATTAAAATCTCACACATTGGTCTGAATCATGTGATTGCCATGGCTCAGGGTTTGCAGGGGCATAAAAGATTTAAAATATGAAAGAATAGTGCTCTTTTGTTGAATAATAATTTTATCTTTAGTATTTGCAGCAAAAATTTTTATTGGCATGTAGATTTATAATTTTTAAGGAAATAGAATAAACATGAAGTTCTGCCCAGAAAACATACAGTACCTTACTCTCTGTTCTTTTGTTTTTGGGGTTTTTTTTTTAAGATTTTATTCATTCTTTTTAGAGAGAAAGGCAGGGAGGGAGGAAGAAAGAGAGAGAAATATATAGTTCTTTCACCTGCCTCCAGCTGGGTACCTGGCTTACAACCTGGTTATGTGCCCTGACTGGGAATCGAACCAGCAACCTTTGGGTTTGCAGGCCGGCACTAATCCACCAACCATGGCTTCTGTTCTTCTTAAGCCTATGTATACTCTTATTGCTAGTCTTCACAGAATATTATTTAATGTTAGTATTTTACCTTTGGTAATTAAGTTCTAATTATGTAGCTCTGTAATATTTACTAGAAATGTTCCAGTAAGGAAAAAAAATCTATCTGTGATATCTTAATCCCTGGAACTTAATACATTTTTAATTGTGCTCTTCATTCCTTATTGTCTCTAGAAGACACCTTGCATTTTTATCTGATCATGTTTACTTTTAATATGCCTCCAGTCACAATGGACTATATTTCTGTGTTCCTTACAAGTATAGAATTCCTATACTTAAAAAACAATGAGTCACAAACACAGAAAACACACACACAAAGATAATTTAATGCCAACATTTTATAGGGGTGTAATACTTTGTAATTTAGAACTTTCTCTCCCAATGTTCATCTGTTATTGAGAATGGCCATAATTTTGTGTTAATTCCCTTTTTAGCTATTCTAAGTAACCAATAAACACAATATCTATATTAAAATTCAGTATCCAATACTGAGTCCTCTAGTTTCTACCTGTATTGTTTGATGGATTACTCAGTGAAAAAACTAATTCTCTGGGAAATTGTTACTGCTCACCAATTTTGTTATCCTTAAGGATTAAGTTTTGGTTTTTTAATTTGTTTGTTTGTTTGTTTGTTTTGAGAAGCAGAGAAGCTATTTAATTTTTCCAGACTTAGATAATTTTTGTTATTTATTTAGATAATCCTCAGGTAATTTGAATGGAGAACCATAATTCTACTCTCTTTGTATATTAGTGTATCACCTTGTAGTATATTGCCTGTTGAAAGTTTAGCAGATACTTAAATTTGACATGTCTGATCATTATAGTCATCAAATCAAGAACGTTTATACAGAGATAATGAAAAACTCCAGTTCAGGTCACAATTTAATACAGATACTGTAATTTTGTTGCAGAAGGCTTTGAGTACAATTTAGCATTATGAATCATTTTCTTCATCTTGGGATCACAGTGAAACAAAACTTCAGGTGCCCAGCTTCCCAGAAACCTAATTCCAGACTTGCATGTCACAAATGGCATTTAATAGTGAAGTGACTCTCCCATCACTAAATGAGTAGAATCCAAGAACATTTCATGTTTACATCAAGTCCGGTCTTATTCTGTGTGAGGCCACCAACTGGTGATAGAAGGAAGGGCCCCCGCCTGGGGGCGAAGAAGAACTTGCTCAGAGCCTTTAGGAGGGTTTGCCTGCTTTATTGCTGTGGCAAGCTAACAACCACAGGCGGGAGAGCTGAGGGTGTTGCCAACCTCATGCTCGGTTGTCCCACCTTGTGCAGTAACTTCAAGCTAAGGTTAACAACCACAGACAGTTGGGGCTATCTACACCCACTCTCCTGCTTCCACGTGTTCGGGCGCTAGAGGGTGTCAGTGTTGCCATGCACAGCTTCTCCACTCTCCCACAACAGCAGTGCAGTGCTGAGCTTACAGCAAGGGCAGTCTTACACTATATACATTGGAACAAAGGAGTCTGTATACCAAAAAGTAAGAGGGGGTGACATCAGCCTGCTCAAAGTTGCCATCCGTTACCTTCGGAGAGCTCAATGTCAGAAGCTCTGGGGATAAAATGAACTCTAAGACTGTCTTCTCGGTTGACCTATAGGAAGGCCCAGCCACATGTAGACAGGAAATTCCCTTCCCTTGACAGTTTACCATTGTGCTTAGAAGTTGTATTTATACTTGTAATCTTTAATGTCTTATTTCCCTGGGTATTCTTATAGTTTCAGGGTTTTTTTCCTGACTTGGAATATTAACATCCAATTTTGTCTCTGTAAATTATTTCCAATAATTGAACATTTTATATTTTCTTTGAAGTCTGTGCGTTAAACAACTTCAGAAAATTCAGCTATTGATGAAAACTAAGAATCAAACCAATCACACGAACATGTTTTGAAAGAATTCTGGTAATACTCTTCTGGGTTGGCTCATTGTAGACATGAAAAACAAATATAAACTTAATAGTGAAAAAGTAGCAAAATGAATTTTTTTTTTTTAAGATTTTATTTCATTATTTTTAGAAAGAGGGGAAGGGAGAGAGGCAGAGAGGGAGAGAGACATCAATGTATGGTTGCATTTCACCTGCCTCCAGCCACAGACCTGACTGGAGACCTGGTTTGCAACCTGGTTATGTGCCCTGGCTGGAGAATCGAACCTGCAACCTTTGGGTTCGCAGCCCAGAGCCTTATCCACTGTGCTACCAGCCAGGGCTTGCAAAATGAAATTTTTGATGTGCAAAACAAACAAATGATTTTTGTTCAAGCAAATGATTTTTATGATATGCCTACATTTAGAAAAATCAAATCAGCGTTATTAAGCCGAGAGTTAGGTTGGTACTGGAAAAAGTGGATTGATTCTTAAATATAGTATGTTAATTCTAGGTGGACTGAAATAATTACACAGTAGCTATTTTGCTTTCATTAAGGAGGGGCAGGGGATTCTTTTTGCTCACAGCTTTGGGAAGTTACAAGACATAAAAACCTGAGACACTGTCAACCTGTTTTCTTCAGACCCACATATTCACAGGGTTCCTACCATTAAGAAAAAATATAATGTAAACAAAGTCACTGGACCTGATTTCTACTGACAATTTCATGTACTTTCTGCATCTTAGGCACTACTCCAAACACATTCACATACATTTTTTCATTTGTTATGAAAAAGAACTCATTGGAGTTAAAAAGTATTTTCATAGCATTGCCCAAGGTCCCAAAATTAATGAATAATAAAAAGTTAGGGATGATCCATAGTTGTTTTATTAGCTCCAAGCCAATTAAGCCTTGCAAGAAACTCCAAGAGAAGTTGATGTGGATCTTGCTGTAAAATGTCATTCACATTCATTTTGGCAAATCCAGTTTCGTCCCATTTCGGCAAGGGATGTTTTTAAAATATTTTATTATTTTCTCAATGTTACTGGATAGCCAAGAGGCAGAGAATGATAAGCTGAGGATAGTGGATGTTCTTTGACTACCCTGGTTCACTGCCAGCTGTCACATACCCATTACTTCGTTAATCTCAATAAACTTTACTGCTGAGATCCTGTGTTAAAAGTATATCAAATTCTGCAAACCTCACATGTACATTTTACAAAAAGCAATGAGAAGAATATAAACAAGTAAAGAATAAGGAGTTTGGAAAGCATTACTTCGATGAGATGATTAAGGTTTGAAAAAACATTACTTTGGTCATATACATATTCTTTTATAACATTTGGAGTCAGAATATAAAAATTGGCATCATCCTAATCTTTAATACTAGCCTCTCAGGATACTACCTCGTAATTTATGCAGATGACCATCTTGTCAATTGGTGAATTTGGAAGTTGAAATACCCTGCCTGGCCCAATGATGACGTTCTGAGACACCAGCTGGCTTAGTGAGTGATGGTGAGAGAGCTTGAACTAGAACAGAAACCACAGGGTGAGGCAGATGCTCAGGGGCTGCAATAGTCAGTTAGGAGCACCAAGATTGTGGACACCTGTGTCCATAGCATAATGGGGAAGATAGAACTTGAGTTTAGAGGGCAAGATTTGTATGTTGCTCAGAGATTGAGTGTGAGATGAAGTTCTCAAGAAATGTTGCACCTTTAAGTGATTTTGAAAATGAGAAAAACACTGTTTTCTGTTAAGCCATAGAAGGCATCTAAAAATGTGAAACATCGGGCATCCAAAAACATAGCTTTCTTATCCATGAAAGAAATTGTTCTGGTCATGATACTTTATGGATGTGTTTACCCTTTCTTTGGGCTGTTTTCTCATTGGTTATAGTCTTGCTACTTCTTCAGCATTGTTCCGAAAAAAACAAGTCTTTTGCTTTCTCATATTTTTTTCTCACTTCATTGATTTTATGAAAAATAATAACCCTAGTCTGCCCTCCTTCCTGGGTTCTTATCTTCAGGTCAGTCTGGAATGCTTTCCCTGATGGTTCTCCATATTCTAAAAGTTAATCTGCTATTATGACTCATCTCTTTTTTTGTTTGTTTTGTTTTGTTTTGTTTTTGGGGGGGGAGTAGCAGTTTCTGAACTCATGTGTAGAAATGAGAGGAAGAGGGTGGGGATGTTAGAGCAACAGTTCTGTTTCTTTAAAATTAACGTGTTTGGATTTCTGGGTAGCACAGATCATGCATATACAGACTTGGCAAAAGGGAGTTTCTACCTTTATTTCAGCCCTATTAATTGCCTTCTTAAATCTAGTACCTACCATCACTTTTCTAGCGAATAGAAATTTCTTCAAGAATCTAGCAAAGGGTGTATTGTCAGTTTCAGTTTTATATGGTGTGAGTTTTAATGTTTTTATGTGCCTTTATTACATTTTTAAATTAAAAAATTAGTATCAGTACATTTAAGATCACTAACTAGATGACATTTTAATTAAATTTTGATTATTTTCCTTTTTATGACAAACAGCATTGTGCCACTCTATTTGTTTTTTTTAATAAAATTGTATACTTATTAGTACAAATCTATTCATTAATCTAACATAGAGTAGCTCTAAGATGTCAGAGCCAGGCCAGAAACAAAAATTTTTGCATTAGTTTAAGGTAATAAACTGTATTTCAGTTTCTTGGAAGCATTCTCTATTGGAACTTTGCCTAATGACAGAGTATTTATACTGCATTTATATTGTATTTATTACTTTAAGGTATATTTCAATGTAGTATGTAAAAGTTTAAATTAAGAACATAAATTATGTAAGCTTAAAACCTATTATTTTATTGTGGCTTTGCTATATGGCTACTGAAAAACCTAAGACTTAATACTGTACAATTTGTTACTTTATCTATGCTGGGTGTGTTTTAAGAATCATTATATAATATAACCTGAATGAAAGTAATAAATTGTGGTAAAATTTTAAGGGGGGTTGAATCACACATTATGCTACATCTTAATTTTTAGGTTAACTTATGTGCAAAAATGAAGCTTTAGAAAGAAAGAGGGCTATTCTTTTTTACTCTCTAGATTGCTTTCAATTGAGTTATTATAATTAATTATGATTAATACTAGAAAACAAATCATTTTATAAATTGGGTTTTTATTAAATTAGGACTAAATGTTACATAGTAAATGACAAAAATTACTTTAATGGCTTTATTGATGAATCATGCTATTTAGAAAACAATTCAAGAGTTTGGCCCATGGATAATATTTTCAATCCACCATCAAAATGGGTGGGCAAGTGAGGGTCAAACAAACATATGCTGTTAAATTGGCTCTGTAATTTTCCCAAATGATGGGATTCACTTGCATTCTTATAAAATTTATTATGAAACCATTAACTGTGCATAATATTATAAGAAGCCCTGGCTGGTGGCTCAGTGGAAAGGTGCTGGCCTGTGGACCCAAAGGTCACTGGTTCAATTCCCCAGCCAGGGAACATAACCAGGTTGCAAGCCAGGTCTCCAGCCCGGTAAGTAGCTGGATGCTGGTGAAAGGCAACCATATACTGATGTTTCTCTCCCTCTCTGCCTCTTCCTTCCCCTCTCTCTAAAAAAAATAATAATAAATAAAATCTTTTAAAATGATAATAATAAATTATAAGAATGTAACATCTATATGAGTACTAAATTAAAAAGTTACTTTTTCTACTATTCCCAGATATAGATGAGTGCAGTGAGTCAGTCGCCTGTGGTGACCATGCAGTATGTTTAAACGTGGATGGTGGGTATAACTGCTCCTGCAAGGAAGGTTATCAGGCCTCCACAGGAAAAGCACAGTTTACACCTAATGATGGCACTTACTGCCAAGGTAAGTTATCAAACAACTAGTAAAATATGTACTACATAGTGGTCATGTGTCAAAAGCTATGCCTCCAAGAAATGTGCCAGTATTCCTTTATGGTCTATAAAGTGAAATTTGGAAAAAATGTATTATTTTCTTAATAGAAGATGTACACTACATGTTTGTTGTTGTTAATATATTCATACTTCTTCTATATTCCATAAAATATTGTGTATTTCATGAATAAAAATGAATACATTTTATGATGAAGAAAATTATTAAAATAATAAACAATGAAAATTAAAGTCTATTTGAATATAAAATAAAAATAAAACTTATGTTAAGAATTTCTTTTTAGCCCTGGCTGGTAGCACAGTGGATAAGGTGCCGGCCTGCGAACCCAAAGCTCGCAGGTTCGATTCCCCAGCCAGGGCACATAACCAGGTTGCAAGCCAGGTCTCCAGTCAGGTCTGTGGCTGGAGGCAGGTGAAAAGCAACTATACATTGATGTCTCTCTCCCTCTCTGCCTCTCTCCCTTCCCCTTCTTCTAAAAATAATGAAATAAAATCTTTTAAAAAAAAGAATTTCTTTTTAATATTTAAATAAGTAAATAAAATCATTGGAATCAATATAATCACCTTAGGAAAAATATCTTTTAAACTTACTATATGGTCTATTTTCTTCTACAGAAAATGTGAATGCAGACTGCCATTTAGATAATGTCTGTATTGCTGCAAATATCGATAAACTTTTCAGAAAAGTAAGTAGACTAGTTAAATTAAAATTTTATTTTACTTTGATATTTTGATTTAAATTTTTTCAATGTCACACTTTAAAAAGATAATAAGCAGTTGATTATCATGAAGAGTTGCAACTATTTACATAAATACCTATAAAGATATCAGTATTTTATTTAAGTCACAGATAGGATTAATTTGAAAATCCCCAAAGTTTTGAGAAAGATTTTGAAACATTTAACTTATGTTACTACTGTTCAACATACTGGAAAAGTCTTTTCAATATGTAAAGAAAGTAGTTGAATAAAATAGCAAAAGCACACTTTTGATCTCATGTTCATTCCCACATTTTAAGGAGACACAGTTGAATGAATCTAAATTTTGTTCTCTATAGTACATATTTCAAAGAGTAAATAAAATATATAAAACTATTGTCATATGATTGAAAGTGTGAACCTCAACATGATGAATAACAATCAGGTAAAGCAATTGCCATTTTTCACATTGTGAGAAAATTTCTCTAGTGGATTAAAAGCTATTTCAAATTGTTATAATTATTTTATCTTTTAAAAATTATTTTTTTAATATCAATTCAAGCATGCTTCTCCTTTTCTGAAGTAATTTCTGTGTTTTTAAATTATTTGCTCAGCTTTGGTAAATAATTTTGGGTTTCAGTGCTGCATGTTTGGTTTGGGTTTGGTCTTATTAACGTTTAGGACAAGAAAACCAAACTCAGAATAAATTTAACATACTAGCTTTATTTTGAAAAGCTCTAGTAATACCCTAAACTGCTTTCATTTTTCTGAACTCATTTTTGTTCAGATTAGGCACAAAGACCAACCTCTGGCTTTACTACAAGAAGTCTATAAGAATTCTGTGACAGATCTTTCCTCGATGGCTATAATCACATACATAGGAATATTAGCAGAGTCATCACCATTACTGGGTTACATCAATAGCACCAACTCTGACAAGGATGCCCTTTCCAATTCAACTCTTGCTGTAAGTATGTTGAACTTTAGCTCAATATTATCAAGCTTCAGAATTTCCCTTACATCTGCAATCAATGAAAGAAATGAAAGATTTTGACATTTTAAAAAGATACACTTTTTTATCAACAGGAATTTGTAAAAACTGTGAATAATTTTGTTCGAAAGGATACATTCATAGCCTGGGACAAGCTACCCGCAACTCATAGAAGAATTCATCTGACAAAATTGATGCATGCTGCTGAACAAGCTACCTTAAGGATTTCTAAGAACTTCCAAAAGACCACTCAGTTTGATGCTAATTCAAGTGATGTGGGTAAGAAGCCAAGTTCAATTTCAAAGCAGTAGTATTCTCTAAGCACTCCATTCTCAAAAGGAAAGGAGAGTATTTAAAATAATGTTGATTAAAAAGGCAGTTATTTTATCAATGTGGAAGTAAATGGTGATGCATATTACAAGAGCGATATAAATAAAGGATGAATACATAAGCATCGTCTTGTTCCTATAGTCTCCACCTTTTACTGTTCCTGGACTGTAGAACATTATAGTGTTCAGAGTACATTACTTCTTTTCCATTCTGAGTTAGTTATCTCATGACCTGTTAGGATCTACCTTGACCAAAGATAATGACTGACAGATTTTCTGGATGACGTATATTTCAATTTAAAAGGACTTAAGGAATCCTTTGCCTTTAGCTAATATAAAGCAATCAATATAGTAGATTAGAGTGTTTTCTGTTTCATGCCATCTTAGATTTAAAACATTAGGTATCTTGGATCAAATTGAAGATGCCAATAAAGTTGTTCAGAGAAAACAAAAGTATATTTTCTGAAATAATCATTGCATATATTTCTACTATATTTTCTGAGTGGCATTCTGTATGCAACAGTAGATAGACAACAAAAAATGATCTCATCAGGGTTCACAAATTACTCAAAATTAAAGTAGCAAGCATTGTGACTAATACACAGGAACATACATTTCTATGATGTTCTTGCATGAAAAAGGTGAATATATACCACATAAGGAAATTATCCTATAGGAATTTTATTCTACCCCTCTCCATATAGTGTATTACAGATGCCACACTCTAAAATGTTATTGTTCTTACTTTTGCTTTGATAATTATGATATATAGCTTTCTGTGTTCATATGTTTTATTTTTATTTAATAAAGATAAATGTAAACAATGAGTGTTTTATAAAATAAAAATAATGAAACTTAAATTAGGTTTTATTATAGAAATTATAATGCCTAAACATGTTCAGAATAGGTTCATTATACCTGCCATAAATAAAAAGTTGAAATACAATGATGGATGCAATTGTCTCTAACTAAATACATACATTGATAAACTAATTTCAGAAAATTTATGATTTTTATGGTTTTGTTTCAGCTCTCAGAGCATTCTTTTTTGATTCATATCAAATGAAACATATTCATCCCCATATGAATGTGGATGGAGATTATATAAAGATATTTCCAAAGAGAAATACTGCAGATGATTCAAATGGTAAGACTTTGACAGTCTTATAAACAATGACAATGATTTGCAATAAATATTTATTCTGCTCTGGAATATGTCATATTTACATATAATATGTGTGGTTTCCTATAGAAAATTATTTCATGTTTATATACAGATTTTCTATATTTGGTCTTGAGATTTTATTAAGATAAAAATACCTGGGGAATTTTTAGTTGATAATCTCCACACCCTTCTTCCTTTACCTCCAACCTTTGTAACCTTCTGATATTGCTCAGATTCTAAAGAAAACACACAAACAATATGTATAGTTTTACTACTTGGGTTGCAAATAGCTAGTAGACAAGAAGACTTAGTTGGCTTGCATAAGGTTTTTAATATTTCTTCAGTAATCTTTCATATTTTTCATTATGAAACTGAATTTGTGATTCTGTACAGAAGACAGATAATTTTCAAAAAGAAATTTATTATTTAGGCTTGGACTTTTTTCTTTCCACTTGTCATTTCATAGTCTTCAACTAAATGCAGGATTTCTTAGGAAATGGAAACATTTCTTAGGAATGCTAGACTAGTAGGTAACAATGATTATCTAATGTAATTTTTCATTTACTACTCACTTATTGACAAAATCCATTAATACATGCATAAGTTAAAAGCTGTATCATACCATTTGTAAAGGTACAGTGAATTTAAAAGATTTGTCTCTATACATATCAGCAGGTAGTACAGAATCAACAATAGAAGGGAGGGACTTGACCAAGAAAGCAGCTCTGGTTTGCTTTTCCTTGTCAAATTTGAGGAAGCAAATAACTATGATAAAATTCTTCCTAAGTTGTCCAAGTATCAAACACAAATATATAATGTCTCTAGTTAATCATAAGTATAATAATAATCATAATGTATAGTATCTTAAAGTTTACAGAAGATTCATGTATTCATGTGGCCTCCAACTTATCCTAGTAAATAGCTAATCCATTTTATGAGTGAGAAAGCTAAAGTTCAATGCAGTTAGCTACTTTGCCATTGGCCACAGGTGTAGGAACAATGCCTGAAAGCAGAATTTCTGATTCTGAGATAAGGTCTAATTGTAAAGTCCTATTTTAGTGTTCATAATTCTGTATAATAAATAGAGGAGGAATCTGATCTAAGTGACCAGAAGAATTTTGAAAGATAACAGATCTAGATATTGAGTTGTTTGTAATGAGCTGCTACAAAAACCAAGGCAGTTTGAGATCCATTAAAATAAATGTAGTATCCAGGGTAAAGGAAAAATAGTCACATGATAGACTGTACTGATCCGGCTACATTTCCAGTATTGCTTATATGGGGATGGACCACATTTGGGACACAGCAAAGGGTGCAGGTAAATGGCTGCCTCGAAAAATAATACATTTCTTACCCCAGGGCTGCACAGATATATGTCATCAATATTAAATAGAAAACATTTTGGTGGACACAAGGTTAAACTCAGTGGGATCTCATAGTTTGTTCAGTTCTCAACCTTTTAAATAGTGTTAAGTTTTTGCTAGTTTTCTTCCAATAACTTCCTAACTCCTATATTTACATAGCAAAGTAATAACTCAAAAATTTATCTTTTAAGTGAATACACTTTAAACTTTGGTTCTCAGTCAGGTCTGGGGTGTGAATTTACTTAGGGCTATTTTTCTCTTAAATATGGTTTGTGCAAAGGAGATGTTACATTCCATGATCAGTTTCAGAGGCTTGGAGGTGAGAGAATATATCTTA
This sequence comes from Noctilio leporinus, assembly GCA_004026585.1. Classification (NCBI taxonomy): domain Eukaryota; kingdom Metazoa; phylum Chordata; class Mammalia; order Chiroptera; family Noctilionidae; genus Noctilio; species Noctilio leporinus. The sequence continues at coordinate 532,181 of PVIW01000210.1, forward strand.
GTATGTCATGGACTTATTATGACTTACATGTCAGTATTAGGGTATTTGTATGACTCCCTTAGAGTAAAAATGGTGTATGTTCAACTATAATTATTTTGAGAGCTTAAATATATTTTTGTTTTATAATTTCACCAAATACACTTATTTGATTTATAGGCAATGTTGCAGTTGCATTTTTATATTATAAGAGTATCGGGCCCTTGTTTTCATCATCTGACAACTTCTTATTGGAACCTCAAAGTTTTGATAATTCTGAAGAGGAGAAAAGAGTCATCTCTTCAATAATTTCTGTCTCAATTAGCTCAAATCCACCCACATTGTATGAACTTGAAAAAATAACATTTACATTAAGTCACATGAAGGTAAGTTGCCTTTTGATGACCATTGGTTATGCTTGTGAAACTTTAAGAAAAATGGGCATCTTAGCTGTGTTACTTTAACAATATTCAAGTTCTTGAGTTTAAAAAGACAAACACAAAATGAAAAGAGTAAAGTGGCTACAACTAATTTTCTATAAAACATTATATATGTTCAGTGTTGTTTAAACTATCTAATAAATACTGAAGAATTGAACACATTTGATTCTCTAAAATTGTTATATTTTACTTTGATTTTTGGAAATCCATGTACCTTTATGAAATGAGTTATAAAAATGTGTCAGAGTCAAAGAGATAAACGGTACTTGTGTGATTAAGGCTTTGCTTGGTTAGTAATTGTCAGTTAAAATAATATTCATGTAAGTTTGATGCCAATCAAAGCACAATCACAGAGAAGTTATAATATTTCATAAAGAAATTAGCTGAGACCATTTTGCTCTTGTTACTCTAAATCTTTTTTTCAGACTTAACATGTTATTAAAACAATACAATAAAAATGATTAGAAATAACCAAGTATTTTAGTTTTTATATACCTAAAAATGAATGGGGAAAGCTCAAAGTCATAGATTGCTTGCTGCTTTTTTATAGTTTATGTAAACTTGGGATTTTAATAGAATTTCAGCCCTGGTACATGACGCTCCATTTGGAGAACCTTGAAGCTGGCCAATTACATTGACATGTTTATGGGTGGGGGAGAAGGGGACTAAAATAACATATATGATTACCCAATATATAAATGTGCCACTAGAAATAAAGTAATCTAATGCAGAGAGGAACTAAATGAAGGGAAATACAAGAAACTAGCTCAGATCTAAACATTGGTAGGCATTGTGCTAAGAAAAATAGAAGTGAGTGAGATGTTGTAAGAATGGAAAGTAAACATATATTTTCAGACGCTAAATGCAAATGACCTGTTTGACATGAGAAACCAAATGCTATTGTTTTACATAGTCCAATGGTGTTCCTTTACTTTTTGTTGGTAGAATGTATGGCAGGTAAACAGATGCCAAAGAAAACTACTTCAATCTGTTTGACACAGCAAGAAAACATATCACACATTTAAACCAAAATTTTTCATTATTAACTAGTGGAAAAGTTTTATTGTCCTAATCTGGCTCTCTGGTCAAATCCTCTTCCCATTTGGAATAATGACCATTATGAAATTTCATCACTTTCCTCTGACAACAAATCTACCTAATCCATGGTTTCCTTTCTCTGAGAATAAAAGTCAGATCCTATTTTTTTCTAAGAAAATGGAAGTTACCTCATACATAACACCTTCAGTTTCCTAATTCTCTGATAATTTATTCACTTTACCAATTAGTATAGATTTCTCCATTACCTCAGAAGAATAATACTAGTTGTTATAATAATATTGTTAATAATAATAATGACAACCAGTACTTTGGAAATATTTGTATGGGATCAGGACTACTTCTAGGTTATTTACTTTTTAAATAACTCATTTAACATTCACAAGAACCCTATGAAGTACATATTATCCCCATTTTACAGATAAGGAAACTGAGACTCAGAAGTTAAGTAACTTGCCCAGGGTCACTCAGTAATCAGCTAGTAAAACAAGATGTCATTATCATAGTCTTCCTCCAGCATTCATGCTTTCAGCAGCTACTGTACTCTCTTGCCTAATGCTGTCCTCTGAAAGTCACCCCTCAAGAAATTATGCTTCATCTATAATCTAATCTTCCTGGATATCTCTGCATTAGTGCCAGTATTTCCACCAACAAATAGGCTTAAATTTTCTGACTTCCTATACAAAAAAGACCGTACTCAGTATCTCCTTCACCCAAACTCAAAAGCACCTCTTATGTTAATTTTCTAAAATAAGCATATTCCAGTGACTTCCATATGTGGGAAATTTGGATTTAATTTTCCTGTATGCATCTTTCCCACAACTCTCCATACTTCCATGCATACATCAGATTTCAGGTTAAATCACTTTTCAACCTACATGTTATTAAATTTAAATTGTATCATTCACAACCAAATTATGAAACTGAATCATTTTCCTAGTGTTAGTACATTCCTCAATTTAGCTGGCTTAGATTTCTATTTGTCCATTACTAATTTGTACCCAAACTTTCTGACATTATTATGTATCTCTTCACAAAAATTCAAACATATAAGATAAACTACCTCCTAATTTGCTATCGTAGGAACATCCTTCCTAGGCCTCTGTAAACTTGATCCTGTCTGGATGGTTTACTTTGGCCTGGAAATGCTTTTCGCCATCATTGCAGGCATGCCACTCACCTGTCTCATGTGTCGGGGTCGATGTTTTGCTGAACCAGTGTTTCCTCTTCCTTAGTTTATTTCCATATTTAAAGCATATTCTTCAGGGGTTCTTGAGAAAAGGTACATGGAAGGTCAACTTTTATTTCTTAAAGATTTTATATATTATTTTCAGAGAGAGAGGAAGGTAGAGAGGCAAAGGAGAGAAACATCAATGTATGGTTGCCTTTCACCTGCCTCCAGCTACTTCCCTGGCTGGAGACCTGGTTTGCAACCTGGTTATGTGCCCTGGCTGGGGAATCGAACCAGTAACCTCTGGGTTTGCAGGTCAGCGCCTTATCCACTGTGCTACCAGCCAGAGTGGAAGGTCAACTTTTGAAGGTATATTATCCTTACACTTAGATAAATTCCATGATATACAATTATAAATTATAAAAATAGTATTCTTCAGGTTTCTCTAGCCCTTGCTCAGTTGTTTTCTCTCTTTTAAGGTTAACCTAGAGACATTTAATGCAATTAATATTTTGCTTTGTGTGTGATCAGTTTTTTTTTTTTTTTCTCTCTTTGAAACTTTTGAGATCTTAGTTTAATTCTCGAATTTCAGATTTAAATGAATATGAGCATGGGTCTTTCTTCATGAATTGCTTTGGGTGTATATGAGCCATTTCCAGGGAATTTTCTAATATTACATCTTTGGTAATTTTTTTATTTTCCAATGTCTCTATTCTCTTCTGATACTCTTATTATTTGGGCCTTAAACTTCCCAGCCAAGCTGCTAAGTTGTTTGTTTTTTCTTTTAAAAAAAATATATTCTATATTTAATTTTTTCTTCTATTCTTACTTCAATTTTTATACTTAATTATCACTGAAAATCTTATGATTTTTTGCTCTTCTTTTATTTAATGGATACATTGTCTCTCTCAGATATTACTTCTATTTTTGAAAGTAACTTTTTCTTCTCCCTATATTGTGTTGCTCCTGATACCCCTTATTTGGCTTATTTCCTTTATTCTCTGTCTTTCCTGTTAGTGCCTGTCCTTAAAGGCCTGGTGGTTCATGACTCTCCATTCATATCTAAGAATGACATATTGGAGTGAGGACTGCATGCTCAGTGCCTGTGGCTATGGTGTGCTTCACCTGAGAGTTATCATCAGGCAGGTTTCTACCCTTTCCTGAGCATCACTAACTACCTCATAGTCATTTCTCTTGGGCCTACGAGTTTCATGGAAGGAATCCTGTTAGTCCCCCACCTAAAGACAGAAGCTTTTTGCAGGATTGAGAGAACAAAGAGAATATGGTGAGCACAGGTGGGGAGTTTGTTGTACAGACGGACTCACTTAACCTGTTTTTGAATGTCGCTCTCACTTACAGGTGACTAGTTTCCTGGTCCCTCTGGTTTATATGGTTTCCCACAGAATGGGATTGATCATTTTCCTGTATGTTGAGTGAAACTGGATATAGTTGACTCACGTGCTGGATTTAGCATGTAACTCATTAAAGCAACAGTGTGATTTTGTTGAAATCATCTGGGTTTCTATCACCCTGATGGCAGATGCTTTATCTTTTTAACTGAGAATTTCTGGCTTCTCTTAAGAAACGTATCACACATTTGATACTCAACTAATATTTTTGTTAATAAATACTTGTCTGCTCAGTGGTTAGGTGCCAGCCTGCAAACCCAAAGGGCACATAACCAGGTTGCAAGCCAGGTCTCCAGCCAGGTCCATAGCTGGAGGCAGGTGAAAAGCATCCATACATTGATGTTTCTCTCCCTCCCTGCCCTTCTCTCTCTAAAAATAATGAGTAAAAAATCTTCTAAAAAATACTTGTTCGAAATCTTGTATTTGATTCTGTGTTATTTTACTTAGTAATAGTTAGTCTTGTATATATCTTGATGTCTCTGGGTCTCTTAAAATCCCTACCCCACAAGGCTTTTTTGAGAGTAAAATTAAACAAAGTAAGTGAGAAAGCACCTAGTTAAACTATTATATATATATATGTATATAATATACATATATATATATGTATATAATCATAAAGTTTTTTGTTTCCATAAGATACAAAATTAGGGTATTCATTATTCTATTAATAGATTATTAAAACTTACAATACATGAGGTATTATGTTATGATTATTTAATATAAATATATAATAAAAATAACTACTGTACATGGAACAACCATCTTGTAGCCAATGTACTCAGCATCTGTCTATCTCTGTTCTTGCCTTCACTGCTCTTTATCTTATTCCTTGTGTCTACATGTAGAAACACTGGTTTCTACATGTTTCTAGGAGTCCTTGTTCAGTATATCCCATAGCTTTTCCATTTTCCATTCTACCTCTCTGGGACCTTCTGTTCTCAGGTCTCCAGAGCTCACGCTCTCACCTCCTTGAAATACTCACTTAGATATAATCTCCTGGGAAGATTTTTCTTGTTTAATAATTTCTCATCTCTGCGTGAGAATGTTAGGGTCAAAAATACAAACACTTTATCTGTTTTGTTTAGTATTGTATTTTTAGTACCCAGATCAACAACTAATATTTAGTATATACTCAATAAATACTTATTTAATAAATATCATGTGCTTATGAGTGTCATACACTGTTCTGACACATAGATGATCTTATTTGACAATGAATAATTTTCACAACTTTGTGGCACAGCATTGATAAAGTATAGCATTGTTGAAATGTTTTCTACTCTTTCATATAAGAGTAGTGTTCATTTGTTAGCATTGATCTTATACTTCGCTTTTTTAGGTATGGTTTTAATTATATTGTTATGGAAAAGGGTATTATAAATATGACAAAGTAATACCATATGTGTAACTTTTTCTTTTTTTTCCATCAGTAAAATGTCTCTTTTTCAGACCACAGATAAGTATGGGAGTCAATGCGCATTTTGGAACTACTCCCCTGATACCATGAATGGCAGCTGGTCTTCAGAGGGCTGTGAGCTAACATACTCGAATGAGACCCACACCTCGTGCAGCTGTAATCACCTGACACATTTTGCCATCTTGATGTCTTCTGGAACTTCCATTGTAAAGCAATTTTCTAATTCATATTTATAAATCTGCATGTGGTCTTTGTATCTCATTCAAGAGAACAATTAATTCTTAAGGTTTCTTTGGGTATAAGTGTTAACGGATTGGAGAGAGAGACCTAAGTCAGGAGGACTTCCTCTTTTGACTTGGTTCTTCTCTCATCAAAAGAGAATATTTTGAGTGTGAGTAAGCACTTACAGTGGAAATGAGAAAACAAGTTTTTATGAAATACACACAAGCACAAATCTGTAAGCAGGTACTCAGCAAATCGAAATGCTGAGTTATTAAAGTTATTAATAAGTTTGTTAGTAAATTTATTCTATACACTTGAGCCAAGGCTACAAATGGATACGTAGCTAATATAAGTATGCTAACTATTGGGGTTCAGGGGTTATATACCTTAACTAGTTTCCAGGTACCCCTCCTTCTCCCCATTAGGAATAAGGTACAGCTACAAAGGCTTCTCTCTCAGTTAGGAAGGGCTCTTTGTCTTAGTGAAATTATCACAGAAGCTCCCTTTTCCAACATAGAATCTCAGGACTAACCCCCTTTCCTCTACTATTCCTGCTTGTGATGTTCAGGACCCCTGGCAATCTTAGTGAGATTGTTGTAGATGTTTACAGAAGCCTCCCCTTTCTCAACATAGTCTCAAGGACTCCCCTTTCTCCTGCACAATTTTTGCTTGTAATGCTTGGGAGACCTGCCAGTCTTACCAAACTGAGCTCAGGGTTGCTGAGTTCATTGGTGAGACATGTTTTCCTTTTGCTTCCAGCTTCCTGTACTAAGTTCTTTGTCCTGCCTTTCTTTTCCCCTCTGGCCTCTCATCCCTAGCTGCTACCTAATATAAATAGCATATTTCATTAATTGATGAAACTCTAATACGATCTTTTTTAAGTCTTTGTTTTTCTTGCCTGCCTTCTGTGATAAATCTGGACTGAATTTTAGGTTATTTTTAGTCTAGGACTTACTTAAACTATAATATGTGGTAGATTGTTATGAATACCCATTGAGTTTGTTTTTAATGGTGCTGTTAAAGAGTACTTATACATTTTAATGCATAATGGACTTTAAGGGTCTTTGGCTTTGTATACAGTTTATTATTACCAATAAAAACTTAGTTAAAAAGATCTGATACCTGGTCAATAAGCATTAGCAGATTCATAGCTAATATCATATTTTAATAATGTAGAAACCCACAAGATTTTTAAATGTGAAAAGTTGCTGTAAGGTAACTAGCTTCAGAATACATATTTTACATTGGCAATATCTTACTTTTATATTATTTAATACTCTGTTTTATATCTATATAACAAGCTTCATTAGGTTACAAGTTTATTTTCACATAAACAAATAAATCTGGCTAGCAATGATATAAATTATAAAGATGATTTTTTCCTCAATGTTAAGTAAACAAAGAAGACTGTATTTCTTATATAAAATATAAACATTCAGATGGTTAGAATAAAACCTACATTTCTCATTTCAAAAATCTCTCACCTAAAAAAAAAAAAAATCTCTCACCTATAATATGTGTTCAACATTTCTAATACATTTGTTAACATGTTTTAGATAAATTGCTGCATTGAAATAAAATTTGATCTTACCACTGATAAATCTGTTTTAATTAACCCATTTTCACATTATAATAATGAATTACTATTCTAATATCATGAAACTGTGATAACAGTATTAAACTATATACTAATATATATACTATGCCTAGAAGAAAACCACTAATGACAGAACTGTTAAAGTGCTACATGATTTATATTACATTTCTATGAATATTGAATATTTTCAAAAATCATCTAAATGCACATTTGTATTTCTACATTATATGGATATTTTGATTAATGTTTCACCAAAAACAAAAGATCATTCATTATATGTTGTAGTTCCTTTGACAAGTTACTATTGAGTTATTCTCTTAACAGCCTTATTATTATTTTCCCTTAGGGTATTAAAGATTACAATATTCTTACAAGAATCACTCAACTAGGAATAATTATTTCATTGATTTGCCTGGCCATATGCATTTTTACTTTCTGGTTCTTCAGTGAAATTCAAAGCACCAGGACAACAATTCACAAAAACCTCTGCTGTAACCTATTCCTTGCTGAACTTGTTTTTCTTGTTGGGATCAATACAAATTCTAGTAAGGTATGTACATCTCCCTTACTCTCTATTTTTATTTTCTACATTTATTTTTTTCTAAGTAAAAATTTCATAGAAACATGAATTATAATTAAGGGTTTAATGGAGTAAATACTAATTTGCTCTTATTTTGATATTGCAACATATCTAAGCAATGTGCTTTATCAATTCCATTAACCAAAAGATTCCTCATTTTGATGAACTATTGGGAAAATGAAAATTTTGCAACAAATTATTTAAATGACTTTTTGTTTTGTTTTAACTTAAATATGCATTAGACAAAGGAAGGAAGAGAGAGAAGTGGAAATAACATTTCTCTTAACGGAATGAACATGGAAGCAGCTAGGGTTCACAGGTTGAAACATGATAAATTGGCTCCACCTAGTAACTACACTTTATGAACTACCCATTTTGTTTGCATTATTGATCGAGGGCCTTACCAAGTAGTTCTCCATATTGTGTTTACTCTGGGTCCTTCTAGAAGCAGACACTAAAAGGACTTAAACATGTAAAACTTTCATTAGATGAAATGACTGTGAAAGAAAATGAGAATAGAGAGATTTGGACAGCCATCAGACCATAATGCCTGTCTGACTCCAAGTGAAGGAGAGAAGAAGGATCAGACAAAAGGGTGGAAGCATTTCACCTAACAGTGTAATTCTAAAGGAAGTTCGGTCTAGTTGTCAAGGAGCCCTGTGAGATCTGTGAGTTGTCAAGGAGCACATGACAGAAGGATCCTCTGTGCCTGAGAGAACAGGAACATTTTAGAAAGCCTGCCATCCTGCTCTCTATGAATCTACCTTATTTTGCTTATTAGTTCAGTTTGTTTATTAAATTCCACGTATGACTGGAATTATATGGTATTTGTCTTTCTCTGACTGGATTATTTCACTTAGTATAATGTTTTCTAGGTCAGTGGGGTCAGGGGTGGTGAGGTGCTAAAGGGATAGATCAAAAAAGAAAAAGGACTCATGGACAATAGTTCTGGTGATTGTGGGTGGTGAGTGGTGGTGGAAAAGGATATAAAAGGGATGAATAGTAATGGGAAAAAATACAATAAAAATAAAATTTAAAAAAGAAAAGAAAGAAAGTCTGCTGTTCTGGTCATTGGCTGGTACAGCTGGGAGAAGAAACAGAGCAATGGCTTTCCTAGTGCAGGTAGGGCCCTAGGTCAGCTGTCCCTCTAGCCATGGAGACTGCAGAAGTGAATGGCTATTTCCACAAAGTGTTCAGTGGCCTCCAATTCTCCACTGTTATTATAACTCTTTCAAGTATTGAAAATAGCCATCAGTTATCAAGGGCTTCTTCTGAAATAGATGCCACTAAGCTTCTATTTTAATTAGTATATGTTAGACATATCTGTTTTGTTTTGTTTTGCAGTGGTTTTCAAAACACCTCTCAATTTTATAGCTCTCCCACTATCCTTAATGCCTATTTCCTTCTTTGGTTTTATTCCACCATTATTCTAACCACAGAACTATTCCTTATAAAGTGTTTATTTTAAATTCTCTTTCATCTAGCAATTTTTCCCAGTTTCAAGCCATATATCAAACCTCATGTCTCACTAAATTGGTTCCCAAATTGTAATCACCATCGATCTCTGTTCCCAACATTATAGAGTGATTTCCACTATATTCTATCTATTGTAATCTCATTATGCCTGAGTTATACTGTTTGGTAATTGCAATAGGCATGTAAGTATGCATTACGTTATCTCTCCAGCAGTAGATCATGTTAGTTCTGTTAATACAGAAGGGTGTAACTACTATTTTTCTGTGATTTCCTTATAAACCTATGCCCAATTATAAGTGTAAAGTAAATACCAATAAATGATATTAACTGAAATCATCTCAAACTTACCTGGTAACATTATAACATAAAGTAATTCTTCAATGAATAATTTTTTAAATATATTATTTGTCTCTTTTATGTTTGCCACTTAATCAAGATATTATGTTTTGTTTAGCATAGTATTAGCAATAATATTTATTCCTTGAGTATAAATAAAAGAGTGAAGCATCTCCAAAACAGAAATTAACTGAAATCATACTATATTCACGAAGCTATCCTGGTCTATATGTAAATCATAATTTATTATTTTACTCATAATATGAAGGCATAAAACAAAACTCTCTGGACAAGAACAGTAACAGTTCAATTGCAGGATTGGTAAATATTTTACATTGATAAAGCATAGCTCTTTCAAATCAGCTGAAAGTGGTATATCTTAAAAATACTGACACTTGACAGGAACATTTTAATGTGATCAAGCATTATATGAAGTGGCATGACGTATAGAGAAAATCGAGCTTCTATGTATGTTATGGTAATGTTAGAGCAAACATTTCTTATGTGTCTTTCTTTGATTTCTAGCTCTTCTGTTCAATTATTGCCGGTCTGCTACATTACTTCTTTTTAGCTGCCTTTGCATGGATGTGCATTGAAGGAATCCACCTCTATCTCATTGTTGTGGGAGTCATCTACAACAAGGGGTTTCTGCACAAGAATTTTTATATCTTTGGCTATCTCAGCCCAGCTGTGGTGGTTGGGTTTTCAGCCTCCTTGGGATATAGATACTATGGCACCACCAAAGTGTAAGTTAAGATGATCTCAACGTATTTGAAATGCAATTCTGAATATGCTTTGTATACCACTGAATTTTTTGTTTTGTTAAAGTACATACAAGCACATTTATACATTTTTATCTATTATTTACTTTCCAGATGTTGGCTTAGCACAGAGAACAACTTTATTTGGAGTTTTATAGGACCAGCATGTTTAATCATTCTTGTACGTATATTTATAATTGTTGCTAGAAATCAAAAATGTGATAAAGGATGCTTAAAATTCTTGGCCATCAGGCATAATTCTAAGGGAAAAAATGATGTTGATCATTTTACAGTATATTATTTATTATCATTTAAATATATCACTGTAAATATTGAGAAATATATACATGTATCTTTTGAGTTTTTCCCTTTATTGATTCTAGAGAGAGGGGAAAGGAGAGAGGAAAAGAGGGAGAGAATCATTAATGTGAGAGGAAAACATCTATCCATTGCCTCTTGCACCCACCCGACCAGGGAGCAAACCCATAACCCTGACATGTGCCCTGACCTGGAATTGAACTAGAGACCTTTTGGTTTACAGGATGATACCCAACCAACTAAGCCATACTGGCCAGTGCAAAAAATATCTATACATCTTAAATTCAAATCTATTACAATTTATTTATCCCTCCTATGAGAGGATGTATTTCTGCATAACATATAGAAAAATCATTTTCTATTTATCAGTAGTATCTCAGCATACTGCAATACCTAGAGTGTTCCAAACTTTGATAATCTGGCATTTCAGATGTTTCTGTTATTGAATATTTTATCGATGATCAGTGATCTTTGAAGAGTAGACTATCTTTGTAGTTTTACCATCCTGTGTGGCCTGTTGTGAAAGTGCCTTTAAACTATATAGAAGCAGCTGAAACAAGAACTCACCATTTTTCATGAGCAGACAAGTCATATATTTATAGTCCTATTTCAGCTAACAAGAAGACCTTTTAATTCTTATCAGAAGTGTTTCAAACCTACAAATATGGCAGGCATTATTTCCATTCTAAATGAAGACATTTTTATGTTTTAGGTTTATTTTAAGGGCTGCAAGTTTTTTATGCCTTTCTGAATTTAATAGTCTGTGAATGAATCCAGGAGGTCTGACAAGGGTCTAGAATGGAATGATTGTCAGTGAAGGAGATGTGACAGTATTGGGGCAACTTTGTCCCATATGTTTTGACCATAAGCTAGATATCTGCTTTTTAATTATTTTTTGTCTCACTCATTTTCAATTTTTTTATGGTTATGAGGAACCTGCTTAATAGTGGAAGATTTGCAATACAAAGCAGAGAATTTTCATCATTTTACTTTCAAGGATGTGGGTGATATCAACTACATCAGAGGCTATTTTTTCATTGTCACATAAAATTATTTATAATTTTCACAAATCTAGTAACATAAAAAGCCACTGACTAGCTTTTAGCTAAAGTGATTTCAAAGTTAGTTTATTATAGTTCCAAAATTTTCAACTTTCATAAGAATAGAGACTGAATAGTATCCCATTCAGATATTTTCATATGTTGCCCTGATGTGAGTGTTTTGTGTGAAGATACTTAGTACAAATCCTAATTTTACTGAATCATTTTCTACATAATGGACTATCTCTGATATCATTTCATACAGCTGAAAGTTCTGTGAATCAGTGATTCTTTTAGTTTAGATGAAAAGTAGATGGCTAGAAATTATACTGAAGACAGAAAAAGTAGAAGTGTATTTATGGGAAGTAAAAGAGGAAAAGTGTTCTCAGAAATTTTTTTTTTTAACTTTTGCTTATGTAAAGGAAAAAAATAACTTTGTATTATTGTATAGTGAGGTCCATGGGGCTTTAGATGCGCTCATCAAACAATGAGTCTTGCAAAGCCTAAATGAACAACGTCACACTCTCTCAGTCTAGAATTAATGAAGCAATTTATCTTTTATATAGTTTCAGTGGGATAATTATTCCTTTTAATCAGATAAGGTCAGGCTACTTAAGAAATGTATGAGGTACCTTAGTTTCTCTCTAAAATTGTTTATCATGTTTAGTCTTTAAAAACTGCAAAACCTTAAGTAATTACTGAACTCAAGTGAATGTATTTACTCTTGTTATTCCTGGATTTCTTTGCTAATGCTGGCTTCCTTTTATTCTCATTTTTCATTTTCATATTATTATTAGTAGTAGTAGTAGTAGTTTTATTATACTGCTTTATAACACAAAGTTAGGTAAAACTTTTCTCATTGTCTCAGAATAGTATAGAGTTCAAATAGTAAATAAAAGAAATATTGAATACCAAACATTTGGAAAAGAGCCACCAATAGGTTTGGCCTAACACTTCACATGGTTCTAACAAAGAGATAGTAGGTCCACCTATAGCCCAGTAAGAAAACTGGAAGTGGGGCCCAGGGGCCAGCGGCTCAGAGTTAGGAGTCCCTGGCCTTTGGGAGAGTACAGTGATCTCCATGAAGAACTTTTCTCTGCATGTAAGAAAAAAAAATATGTGCTCCCCTTTCTTCTAAAGAAGTTGTGGAGAAGCACTCCAAAGTTTTGTAGAAAACAGAGTAAGAAACAGTAAGGGTAAAACTATCATTCTGATCCCACATCGAACACAGTATAACTGTGGAATTTTCATGATGAGCATGTTTTTTATGAGAGCTTGACATATGTACTTTGACATTGGGTCAAATATGAATATAAAGACTAGACCTGCATTTGTTTGGAGTTTCCTGCAAGTTGCATGCTTACTGATGTTTCCCTTCATAGAAGGAAAGGATAGGATTATTGTGTAGCCTACCCAGAAATAAAATGATGGGGGAGCACACAAAGCTGTTAGCCATCCTAACAACACAGAAAATTTAGAGAAGTAGAGGGAAAATTGCCATGTCAAGTGAAATTATGCACAACTAAGAGAATCTGTTGAATAGAGGTGAGGTTAATTGTTGACATGGTTGCCCTTTTCTGAAGATTAGAGGGGGCCAAGATGAAAAGAGAATACTATAAACATTAAGACAATCACATATACAATCTAAGTGGAAGTTATCACATAAGTCAAGATTACCAGAAATAATAAGAACTAAACTATAGCAAAGTGATGCCATGAAGCTTCCTCCATCACCAAGAGATGATCACACCCTTCTAGTCCCCAAAAGCAGAGAAGTTGAGCTTTCTCAATGGAGAAACAGTGTTCTAGAACCAACCATGCTGCCCCCACACTCATTCACACTATTTTGCTGAATTGGAAATCATCGTTCTGTGATTGGGGATATTTTAGTAGGTAAGGATGCCAAGCCCTGTCAGTAAGTTTACCATGTTAACATTGTTGACTAGCAATTTTATACAACAGCTAATACAAATGCAAACACAAGTTAACTCTTATAGCAAACTGCATCCATCTGTTCATGAATTGAGAGGTGTGGATATGATGGCAAAACAAACAAAAGTATATATAAATTATCTTACACCCACCATAGTATTAATGAGGAGAAAGCAGGGGCAGAACAAATGACAAAGAACAATATATAATAAAATATAAGTGATACTGATGAGATGTGGGAGAGATCAGTATGGGAAATGATAATTATTCAGCAGATCTTCTGGAGATGGTGGAACCTGTTTGTGGATGGGACAGGAAGCAGATTTGCTTCACATGCAAATCTGAAGTCCCCATCTAGCTCTGAATGTAGGCTTGCCTATATGTAGGCTTGCTTGATTTCCTTTTAAGGAAAATAAAGGGCAAAAATAAAATAGCAGCCATTGTAAATAAGGCAGTGCCAAGGATAACAAAATTATTATCATTTGTGTTATTTAAAATATTCAAAAATCATTTTTCATAGTCATCAATCCTTGGTCTAGATGTCATTATTTATCAAATTTTTGCCTCCATAAATGTACCCATTTCTTCTCTGCTTTTACAGTTAAATCATTGTAATCCTTTGCTAAGTTTGTAGTATTAATAATAATAGTATTTTTAAAAATTTATGATTTCTTGAGCAGCGACTGCTTTTGAAACACACAGCTAATACTTTAATATTAAATCTCCTTAAATCACCAGCATTAGTATCTCAATTTGTAGTTAACAAAAAGTAGGACTTGATTCAAAATGTTAAGTCATTGCCCCAAGGTTCTAACTCTACAGATAATATTGATGTTAGAACTTAAAACTCTTAGATTAAAATTTAATCTAAAGCCCACTTTTTCATTTTACCTTGCTGCTTTTGCAATTACTTTCTAACCTATCCTTTTGCTGCCATTCTCTCTCATTTTAATCTATCCATAATAAAATTACCTCAGACAATGGGAACTATTAATAAGAATATTAATGGTAAGTCTTAGTCTGGCATTAAGACTAAACATTCTCCATGTGTTAACACATTTAATCTAACATCCAGATAACTCAAAATGGCTGTGCATGCCCAATTTCTTTTATTTTGAATTTGGAGAAATCAAGGCATAGAGTAATTACACATCTTACCCAGCAGCTAGTAAGTATTGAGCTGGACTCACATTCATGAAATTGAAACTATGCCCTACCTCCTTTTTTTAATTAATTAATTAATTAATCTTTTTTAAAGATTTTACTTGTCACTTTCAGAGAGAGGGTAAGGGAAACATCAGAGAGGGAGAGAGACATCAATGTATGGTTGCCTTTCACCTGCCTCCAGCCACAGACCTGGCAGGAGGCCTGGCTTGCAACCTGGTTATGTGCCCTGGCTGGGAATCAAATCAACAATCCCTGGGTTCACAGGCCCTACCTTCTTAATTCCATTGATGATAGTTTCTTTGCCCATCCACCAAATGCCATAGGCTGCCTTCTCAAGTCTCAGTTATCCAGCTGCATCTTGCTTATTTATAGCCTATTTTCACGCTGCATATCTCTACAAAATAACTCCTCCAAGAACTTTATCCTCATAAGAACATTATGAGGATATCCATAATGTTCCTTGGACATTTTCTTGGGCCTTTGCAATAAGTAATCCCACCACCATGTGCAAAATTCTTCTGTCTAAAATTATATCATTAATTAATACACAACTCACTAGAAACCTTTCCAGGTTTGTGACTAAGTGTCTACAGAGTAAGGACTAGGTTCTGTGAATGTTATTTGCTTATTTTTATGAATGGAGTCCTGAGGCATGTCTGATTTGAGATTATAATGTAATATGCCTTTTAAAAATATGTAAATGAGTAAAAACTGAATTAGTTCAGCATTGATAGTCTTTTCTTCCCTTGGTTATGTTGTTTCAAAGGAATATTCAGGCTTTTAATTTACTCTGATAAGTGTGCATGACTAGGAATTTGAGTACCAATGTTTCCTTCATTGATCAAATGAAAGTACTTCCTCAGGTGTTGACTCTAATAATCAGGATCTCTCAGACTTCTGAAGTACAAACCAATGACCCCACTGATCCCATCTATGAACCGCTACATTTGTAGTGTTCAGATTGTAACTATACATGAAAAGGCCTACCTATGCTTTTGAATGATTGAATTGTATAAGAAAAAGGCTTCTAAATCTTTGTCAAGTGAGCTGCAAACTAAAGATAATTTCCAAAATGCATTTATTTCTTCAATATTTTTTATCTTTAATTCTGAATTCTTTCAACTAAAACTGTGCAAATGATTAGGTTCAAGTACAGAAATATAAAAAAAGTTTATGATAACAATTTACCTTTTAAGTAGAAACTGAAGTTTTTGAAAGATTTGTTTGGTACTGAAGAATAGAGGTTCCTTGACTGAAGCAAATACTTACTAAACTATATCCAAATAAACAATTTTTATTTTCAAAAAAGTGAGCTTTCATTTTAAATTTAAGTTTCAATTCTCGTAATCAAAGGTTTCTATGTTGGGTTCTTACCCATTTTTCAGGTTTGTCCAGAATTCTATTCAGTTTTTTTGTAGTTGCCTCCTCCAGCTGTCCTTTCCATGACTACAATCTCTTAGTTCCTTCCACCAGAAATTACCTGCTAAAATCTACTCAAACTTAATTTCTCGAATAACCTTAAAAGATGGACCATGTCTGCATGTATGGTTATTATTACATTATGTATTCTTATTACATTTTTAATTTCACAAATTCTCCCAGCTTGAAAGAAATGAAAATATTACAAGATATGTAAAATAAAAAAAGAAGTGAACAGTTCACCCATAAACATATTCTCCATGACTATTCTTTTTCTTAGTGGTTGATCTACTTGTTTTAAATACACACACAAATACACACACAGTTAAGAAATAGTTTTGTTTATAAATTCCAACAACCTGAGTTATTTATAATCTGCAATACCTCATATTACTTCTTTGTTAGAGTACATAGCTCCACCATTTCT
The DNA here is from genome assembly GCA_004026585.1 of Noctilio leporinus. Lineage (NCBI taxonomy): Eukaryota > Metazoa > Chordata > Mammalia > Chiroptera > Noctilionidae > Noctilio > Noctilio leporinus. The sequence continues at coordinate 548,925 of PVIW01000210.1, forward strand.
ATCATTGCTAATTATGACTGCACTCTAATTTATTTAACTACTTCATTATTGATGGAGATCTAGCTAGTTTTCAATATGTTACTACAAATAATACTGAATAGAGAATTCCTATTCTAACACAGTTATGTATAACCACAATGTAAAATTGTTAGGAAATGCTTCTTAACAGTAGAAATGTCAGCAAAGGCAGGTTTTTAAATTTACAAATTACCTTCAAAACATTTACTTCAATTAGTACTCTGCCAACAATATATGAGAGTGTCCTTTCCCTGACATTTTTGCTAATAAATATTATCTACCAGAGTGTCTACATGGCTAAATTAGAATATACACACCCAAAGGAAAGATTATGATAGACCAGAGTTCTGTAATAGTGGCACCATTGACCAAATCTTTGAACCAGATTTTGGTGTGGTAGCTGTCCTGTCCATCAGAGGGTGTTTGCAGCATCTCTGGCTTCTGTTCACCAGGTGCTCATGGCACCAGCACCATCACCTGTGCATGACCACCAAAACTTCCTCCAAACAGAACCACATGTTCTGTGGGAGACAACATCCCCTTTCTACTCATTGGGAATCACTAGTTTAGACTTTTAAGTCTTGTAAAAGTTCATTTTGCATGGTATAAATAATTTAAGAAGAATTAAAATATGGTTTTGGCAGCATCTTTTAGATGACCCCATTGAAACTATATTAGAGACACTACCTGTTATAAATTTTAAATGTTGTGGATAACAGCATCAACATTTTAATTACATGTTTTAATTTCATGTTATCAGATTTGTTAGATGCAACCTCTGTGGTTCAAGGTGCTTTAATATTCTAACCTTTTCCCCATATTACATATTAATAAGCATTTCAGTACCAGTAACATTTAGCTATTTTCTTAATATTATTCTGACCTTCTTGAAACAATAGGTAGCTGGAACTTTCAAAACATAAAGTGGACTTAAAAACAATTTTTACATAAATAATGTATTTGTAGTTTTCAATGTATTCCCACACGTGGGAATTATATTCTTAGAGGAAATACCTTCACAGATCATCTCTTTGGGAGTCATACTAAAAAATTCATAGCAATCAAATAACTGCACAAAAATTAGAGATTAAAAAATGAAAAAATTCCTTGGGTTTCTCAAATCCAATTAAAATAATTGGCCAAGGTGAAGTTTATCACTGGGATTTTCTTTTAAATGTAGCTTTAGAATGAGGGATGTTACATGATGAAAGAGAAAACTAAGGATGTTCGTAGAGCAAGATGGTCATTAAAATTGTTCTTCACTTTATTTTCTGTAGTCTTCTAATTTTCACAAAACCTTTTAACATCTCAGTTAATCCTCACAAACTTCAGTTATACATCAAACCAAAAATAGTAATAGCATTCAGTAAGAGATAGTGTTTTACAAGATTTTCATTAGACCTAGTGACTGTAGTCTTCACTTATGAATTTATATATACCATTAGGGATTCTGCTATCTATAGTTTTTTAGAGAACTGTACCAATTCCTTCTGAAGGACTGGTTACACTTAGGCAAATTATGTGTGCTCTTTTGTAACTAACAAAACCTTCAAGCTTCTACTCATTAAAACTTTGTAAAAATAATTAAACTTGATCAAGAGCCCAGCACCTGTTCTGATCTTTCTTTTACTTCTGATCATCTTCTGAACATAACAGTGTCCTTGCCCAAGCTGATCTGCAAGAAGAGCAAGCCCTTCTTTGAATCAGTATTTATTAGCATTTGCAAAGCTCTCATTCTACATCTGTGAAAATATTTCATCTTCTCTATAAGTATTTATTATGATCCTTCATCCACTTCAGTATTCTCTACACAATATAAGTTATTGATTTTGAAAGAATGTACTATCTATGTGACTCTGCCTTGATTTCTGCTTCTCATATGAAAATGTTGTTGTGTCTAGTTTCAGAGATTTGCAAGAAAAGAACATTTAAACTACCTTCTCATGAAAAAATATGCCTCTTGATGGTATCGGATCACAAAGAAAGCCGAGGATGTTTTAAATTAGGGCACAGTCTTCAGTCATTAGAGCTTAATTCACACTTGTTTCAGTAGAAGCCACCATTTTGTCTATATTTTAAGTGGAAACTAAGGTTTACCACACTTAAGCAATTTACTTGGGATTGCCCAGCTATTAACCAGTGTAGGCAAGCTCAATGCTTTTCAAATTCAGGTTCTGCACTGTTTCACCACTTTTCATCTTTTCACACACAGGAGATTGAAATGAGTAGGTTTTTGTTAGGTCCATGAATACTTACTCCTAGTTCCTGAATTCCACAGTAGGTTCAGGGTGAATTTTGAGAGGTCTGGCAATGGCAGATTTCTAAAAATTATTTATAAACTTTCAGTTGTTCAATTTTACTTAGTGAATATGACAGAATACATTATTGTCCATTTGTTGAAAATGAAGGAAATCATGTCTACTATAAATTTTCTTCCCTTACTTTATAATGCTTTATCTAAATACTTACCATGAATATTGACAACTAACCAAAACACCCTACCTAAAATCCTGACTACTTCAGACTATATAGATCAATATATGTAATACCTATATCGAATATTTACTGTATTTTCATTGATATTTATCATTAAGTAATTTCCAATGCCCTGTATGAGCTGTATGTAATTGCCCAAATTCCTTTTTCTTTTTTATTATTGAAAAGGCTAAAAGGTGAGTTAAAAGCTTCATCTACTTAAATTGTCCTTAATTTTATACTTCTAATTAACAAATTCATTCCTTTTTTTCTTTTTTTTTTTTAAGATTTTATTTCATTATTTTTAGAAAGAGGGGAAGGGAGAGAGGCAGAGAGGGAGAGAGACATCAATGTATGTTTGCGATTCACCTGCCTCCAGCCACAGACCTGACTGGAGACCTGGTTTGCAACCTGGTTATGTGCCCTGGCTGGGGAATCGAACCTGCAACCAGATTCATTTCTTTAGGAAAAAAAAAAAATGTGTTCTTTTGGATTCCTTGAAAATTTTTTATGATTTTCTTTAATTCATATTAACCTATCCATGTAAGTGTTATTAAATCAAAATAAAAGTACAGATAATATTGTTTAAAACCTGGGAAAATAGGTACAACATTTTGAATATTTCAGAATATGTCAAAACTTTATCAAGTATTAAGGTCCCAAATAAGGCTCTGATAATAGTTAAGTGGAGGCAAATGGAGAAGCTTTTATCTCAAAAAGTATACATACCATGGCGTCATGTGTAATCAACCCTAAGAAATATATTAGTAAATTTGAGTTAGTATTTTAGAAGAGCAAATTTGAACATGTCTTCACCCCTGTTTACATCCTACTTGCCTTAATATTGCTCTTGGGACCAAATCTAAAACCATTAACAAAGCCTATGATAAATGATATTAATTTATTATCAAAATTTGGAATTGAGTTATAGTGGGTGATTAAAGTACATCAGATTGATTTCATTATATTGGTGGACCTATAAAACTTCATTCAAAAGTCTATTTTCAGAGAAATTTTTTCAACAAAGTAAAAATTATTTGGAATAGAGCAGCACATGCCTGATAATGACAGCTATTGGAATCTTTCGCCACTATTCGCTGACACACGGAGGAGGTAGCTGCCCCTCCTTGTGGAGTGAGTCTGGTAAGAGAAGTGAGATGTTGCTCATTATTTTTCATATTTCAACGTATGTGAAAATTAGAATGGTCACTGCACACTCGACTCATACACAGTCACCTAGGAGACAAGGCAGAATCTGGAAGTGGAGCATACCAAACCTCTCTAAGCTTATCCTAACAAGATGTAAACAAATCTTTTAAAACTCAGATAAATGCTAACCTGAACAGAATGAAGGCAACATACTTGAAAAATATTGGTCTGGCAAACAGAGATCAAGGAGACACTTGACCTTGCAGGCACCTTCTGTTCTGGCCCCTCCATGCTGCTCTGCCTCTGCTTACAAGACCCTCCGTGGACTTTTGCATTTGGTCTTATTGGCTGCTTCACAGCTTCTGAGGGATTGGGCACCTTCCCAGCTCAGCACCTGTGCAATGCAACCCTTCAGTATCCTCCCTCTAGCCGACCCTCTACTCAGTTAACTCCTGTTTGACGTTCTTGTATCGATCCAAAGGGCACTTTCCAAGGGAAGCCCTCCATGGCTTGGCTCATGGTTCTGTAACTTTTTTGTTATATGCCTTCATAGAAGCCATTATTTTCTTTTGGAGTACTTTCCTCTATGTAATCTGACTCATGTCAGTGTGAATAACTGATTAATAATTGATTTATATCTGTCTTATCCAGGAGACAGTAAGTGCTACGAATGCAAAATCTTATGGAATTTATCACACTATATTATTCTTAGGGTTCATCAGATAGTAATCACTAAAATGATATTGTTGGATGAATAAATAAATGATACAAGCATAGCAGTTAGTCAAAAGTGTCAACTCCTTCTCCCAAAAGGACATTTAAAGAAAGAAATTATCATATGGAAATGAGGTTATTTCCAGGAGACTTAACAGGTGAAGCAGTCATTATAGCCTTTCATTTTTACTTTATCTCTTTTCTCCTTAGGAGTGATTGCCCTATCTGTCTGTCTGTCTGTCTATCTATCATCATCTATCTGTCTGCGGCAAGCTTTCACTAGCAATTAAATTGGCACTTTATGCCTAATTGAATAAAATGAGATCCTGGTCAAATAATAGCAGAGGTTTTTAAGAGAAATACTATAGGGGGGGAAACCCCACTATGGGTCCTTCCTATGCACTGGGTTTCTACTATGTATATGAAGCTAATGGTGCCAACTCTGTATACATAGCTACTTTTTTAAAAAGAAATGAAAAAGGAAGAATAAGACATCCTTCTAAAGTCAAAACCATAAACATTTTAGTAATTTAGGAAACAATCATGTCTCTTCTTGTCTTTTCAGCTATAAATTGTAATAACTTTAGATGCAATTTAAATTTAATAGTGCAACTTCTTAGTTGCTGAATAACAAATATTTTATGTTTGTATAAAATTAGTTCATTCTTACTAACCTTTGTCTTCATTTTTTACAGCATATACATACAAAGAAGGCTTTTTGTGGCTTATATGTTAACAAAAAAGATTTTATGACTCAGTGTTATTATATTAAATTGAACAATTGCTGTAAATATTCTTCATATATAGATTTTTCCTCTTCACCTTTTTTCCTTTTCTGTTATCTTTCTATGATTTATAACCATCTAGAGTTAAAAACAGCTATGAAACCAAGCCCATGACATTCATTTATGCCCATAGAGGTCATTTTATCTTTCATTTTTATATATTTCTAGTCCTTTCCACCTTTTGATACTGTTTTTATTCTGCAAATTATTCTTTTAAATACTGGAAAATATCAGTTAAAATATTCCTAATAGAAACATGAAAATATGAAGTATAAATATTTTAGTGCCTATGATTAAATATTGGATTGGGATTTTAGCCATAATAAAATAGAGCTATTACATCAGGAGATGTGGGAAGATATGAGGTTATTTTATATATATATGAATAGATGGGATAGGGTCTGAAAAGAGGGGTGAGATATTACTGATTAGCTTTCATATTTCAACACATGTGAAAGTTAGAATGGTCATTGTATATATCTGTTTATTTTTTGGGTTTTTATCTTTTTTTTAAGATTTTATTTATTATATTTAGAGAGAGAAAGGGGAAGAGGGAGAGGCAGAGAAGGAGAGAGACATCAACATATGGTCGCCTTTCACCTGCCTCCAGCTATGGACCTGGCTGGAGACCTGGCTCGCAACCAGTTTATGTGCCCTGGCTGAGGAATTGAACCAGCATATTTTGGGTTCACATGCCAGTGCCTTATCCACTGTGCCACCAGCCAGGACTAAGCATTTATTTTAGATGTCAGTTTAACTTCTCTTTATTAGTCTTTCATTTTTAGTTTGATAGTTTTGTAAAGTTCTTAGGATCATAAACTCTAGTACCCATCTACTAGGTATGAATCTTGACTTGGTGACTTCCTAAATATGCTACCTTGGGCAACTTATTTCACCTCTCTATGCCTCTTGTCATAAATGTTATATTGATGTAATGATAATATTAAGAAGAATAGTTACTTCATAAAGCTGGTATGCGGATTAACTGAATTAATAAAATAGAGAAGTCTCAAAATAGTGTCTGGTACATAGAGAATACTATTTTATTCCAGAACAACCATCCTCCCAGTTGTATATACCCCAACCGTCAATGCCTGGAAGAACACTGTTGTCTTTTAAAGTGTACCTCAAGATGTTAACAAAGTATCAGAAACACTGTTAATATCCCAGAGTAACCTATGAAGGATACTCTTCTCTTATGATATTTAGAACCTACTTAACTAGATTTGTAGTTTCAGATTATCTCAGATGTTTCAATGTTTCAAATTACTCTTAATATTTTTTTTTCATATAATTATAGAATATTGTATGCCACGCTCCCATTTCTCTCTGGCCCACTCTCTCCTGGTCCTGGAGTTAATAACCTGAGCAGAGGAGTATCTCTTGGCCCTGTAGCTATTATAAAGCTGCTAAGCCCTGAGTGTAGGGAATATTAACAAGATGAGGTTTGTGATGTTAGCAGAGAAGTATTTCCTAACATTGTCATGTAGATTCTGCAAGGAAAAAGTTACTCTACTCTACAATTCTGACAAGAGGTCAACAAACACCATGTCATTATACCTTGTGTTAGTTTTCGCTAAATTTATACTAATACAATTTCACATCTAAGCTTTGAAAGTTTTATTTATTTATTATTATCGCTTAATTGACAAAAGCTTTTTGCAAGTGCCAGCACAACCATTGCTCCCGGCACAGCTTCACCAGACACACCTACGGGGTTCTATTAAGCCTATGTGTATCCTTTACTCAGACGTTTTAGATGTGATTTCATCTGCTCTACATATGTTCATTTGATCAGGCTCAGCACATACACACATGTTCCACTCTCTGCCTTTGAGAACCCTGTTCGAAAAGATATGGATCATCCAACCTGGTAAGGGTGAACTCCTTAGGATTTTCTGAGAAACTAGTGTCTTCAGATAATTTGTTATTTACCTGAAATTCAATTTGACTGGAAATCCTCTATTTTTATTTACTAATCTGGAAACCCCATGAAAAGAACCTAAAAAGGTATTATAACAAGAAAATTGACAGATGCTTCAAAGTACAAACTGCATTTATGACTTCCCAGGAAAAGGGTCATTTACTCATTATAATTTGTCTGGATCTTTTTTATTTTAAGAAACATAGAAGCAGCATCCACAAATAATAAAGAAGTATTTTTAATAAAACTGACTACTCACCTAAGTAGCTGAAACATTAATAATAAAGTTATTGATAAATTAGTATTTTTTAACTGGACCTTAACTTTTTATTTAAAAAATAGGATAACACTATAATTATAGGGTATTTCACATATTATAACCCTGTACTAGTTTTCTATTACTATCATTAATTACTATAAAATTAGGGGCTTAAACAATGTAAATCTATTAGCCCACAATTATGTAGTCAAAAGTCTGCATGGTTCCTCTTTCAGCTGGTTCCTCTGCTTACAGTCTGATTTGAACCAAATCAAGGCATCAGCCATTCTGGTGGATCTGAGGGAAATTTTGTTTTCATCCTTATTCTAGTCATTGGTCAAATTCAGTTTCAAGCAACTGATTCCCTTACTGGCTATTGGACAGGGTCAGCCTCAGTTTGTAGCAGTTTCCCACATTTTCTGGCTCAGGGTCCATTCTGTCTTCAGATTTCTCCGACCTCCCCTTCTGGCTCACCTCTCCTGCTTTCTCCTATGCTACATCTCACTAAATCTCTTCTGCCATCCTCCATCTAGTGGCTCACAAGTTTACATTTGACCCAACAGGATAATGCAGACTAACTACTTTAACCTTGAAGTCCACTACCTTAATTTTAATATCTTATTTATTTATTTTTGGAGAGAGGGGATGAAAGAGAAAGAAAGTGAGAGAAACATCAATGTGTGGTTGTCTCAGGCACATCCCCAACTGGGGCCCCGACTGGCAACCCAGGCATGTGCCCTGACTGGGAATCGACCCAGCAACCCTTTGGTTCGCAAGCCAGCACTCAGTCCACTGAACAACACCAGCCCGGACACACAACCTTAATTTTGTCTGCAAAATTCCTTTTGCCATATTCACAAGTTTCAGACATTAGGGTGTGAAAGTTTTTTGGAGGAGGGGCCTAACGGCTTATCTGCTTATCACATACTCCAATGCTATGTGATTAGCATTGTAACTAAGCATTTACTGGGATAACTTAATTGGGAAATAATTAAAAAAGGAAATCTAACAGAAGACAAAATTCCAATCTAGCTAGTTGACATTTTTTTTAATTCAAAGATTATTTCATTTTATTTTAAAGTTTAAATCGAAAACTACTTTGTTGTCTCTGCAAGGGTCGAAGGATTGAGAATGAGTTGATTATTTTGGGGGGCCTCCCAGGAGGCCAGGAAAAGCCTACCTTTTGTCCTTTGCAGACGTAGATTTGTCTTACACCAGTTAATTTAAAGGTAATAAAACTATTGGAAAGGAGATAGCACTTATGATCATGACATGTTCTTAAATGAACCAGATTCAGTTTGATATATATAAAAATTAAACACTAGGTCTAAAAGTTCTGTAAGAGAAATTTTTCCATTTTTTCTGGTGAGATCTGACATCAGCATATAGATGACTTCATCAATTATTGAGGAAAAGACTAAGAAAGGAAAATGACTGATTGGGATGTTTCATTTTGAAGTCTGAATGTGAAGCCCTTGGCTTGAATGTACCTGTAGGTCTAAATTTTTCAGAATTAGCTCCTGCTTTCTCACCAGTTCATCTATTTATTTATTTTTGTTTAAAAAGGCACTTAAAAACTTTTATCATACTTGTCAAACATCAGAACATGTGTGCCAAACTTTAAAGTAACTACATATGTCAATGAAGTTAAGGAACAGATCTCTGTATAGATGAATATCCCTTAAGATGAAGCAAGGGGAATGATTTTAAATTTCAAATGTAACTTCTCAAGGGTTAAGTTTTCATGACATTGAAATACATTTTTCTTCAGTTTATTTTTATTCTCTTATGTATTCTAAAGTGCAGCAATGAATTCAGATTTCTTGTTTGTCATCTAATGTCCTTGTCTTGTTTATTCCTAGAAAAGTATTATAGACTCCTAGTTAACAAAATAAAACTGTTTTTTTTTTTTTCAAATGAGACAATAATGATTATGAATGACTTTGCTCATTTGCACATCATTAATTAGCTCCTGTGCTGTTGTGGCACTAACATCTACATAGAGATAAATAATAAAGGAATCATAACTAATAAAACCAACACATGTAGGTAAATACTAATAAGAAAAAGTGTGAGTAATTTTAAAGGCACCATTTTCTTAAGATTAATGTTAATGATTTTCTAATATTTAAAAAAAATACACATTCAAGGCAGTTATCATTGATGTATCTATCAATGATGTAACCAAGCAGAGTTGTATGTTTCCAACTATTTAACCTAAAATTTTCTAACTTCAGCCATTACTTCTTAAATAATTATGAATTGTTTCTTATTATCAGAAATACATTTTAATTCTATATAATTTTGTTTTGAGTTTTAGTTTTTATTTCATCTCAGATCATTCATACTTATTTCATAAAAACATCTCCTCCCAAAAGATACTTTTCCATAACATGTAAAATGCAGTTTCAAGTTAATTTCCACCTTGGAAATCATGTGCATTTAGGTGATATTAATTATTTATTTACAGTTTTTTATTCTACTAGGAAAGGAACTAAGATATATTTATGGATAAAAAGAGATTGCAAACAGTGTAAAATGAATAAGTGTTGATTTTTTCAGTTACCTCGAAGTTACTGAATATTATAATTTGATGTTAAATTTGGCTCCAAGTTTTGTTAAAGAAAAAATTAACTTTGACATTTGTTAAAATAGTAAAGAAGACTTTATTCAGGGCTATTGTGATGGGTGTCAAGACTGTAACAATAGGAGAGACAGATTCAGTTGAACTATGAATACAATCAAGACTTCTGGGGATTATAGCCAAGGAATAGGTTGTATGTTGGGGTGGAGAGGGGGTGGTTGGAGGTTGATGGATGGAAAATTATTAAGAGGAAACATCAAGGTTAAGGAGAATTCTGGCTATACGTACTTTAACAAGATACTTGGTGAAAGGCAGGCCAGGATGATCAGATACCAACATTAGATATCAAATGCAGGAGGATCCTCTCCAAGCTGATTTAGCAAGATTCTGGCTGTGCAGGGATGGACACTAAAGCCCAATGCTGAGGCCTAGAAGGAGGCTCAGGGGAACCTTACTAACTTTTTAGTAAAGGAAAGTGTCAGTTTTCCAGTGGTGAAGCAAGGGAAAAGCATGTGAGCATGCGGAGTCTGCATCGTTCAACAGTATAAAGAATACCACCATTCTCTGCATTTCCATGGGATTGATCTAGGTCCAATTTACCATTTGGGTTTTAGATTTTCATAGAAGTACACGAGAGGCACTATGTGGACAAGCAGCATTTAAGCAGAGGTGGCAAAGGAATGAGCTATGAAAATATCTGGGGGCTCAGCAAGTGCAAACACCCTCAAGCCACGCTTGGTATGCTGAAGGGAGGGCAGGTGATCCAAGGGGAGCAGAATGAAGTGATCAGAGGAGGCATATGTGAGGGAATACTACCATCTCAGACCATAGAGGCCATTGTGAGATCTTCAGGTCTAACTGAGACAGGAAGCCACTGGAAGGTTCTGAACAGAGAAATGGTGTGACTTACATTTTAAAGATATCCATTTGACTGCTGAACTGAGAACAGATTGCAGGAAGGCAAGCCAGAAGAAGGGAGACTGATGAAAGAGGCTTTTCTAATAGCTGAGGGGAGGCATGATGGGGCCTCTTTCAGAACAGGAGCTGTGAAGACTGTGAGTGGTAGAAATATTCTGAATATGTTTTGAAGGTAGAAGTAAAGGGTTTGCTGATTAATATGCTTGATCTGCAAGAAGGATAACTTTTCAGGTGAGCAAGATTGCAGCAAAAAATAGGTTCTTTGAGGGAAGGATAGTAATTTGAGCTTTGACATTTTTAATTCAGAACACCCATTAGATTTCCAAGTGGAATGGTCACATAGATCCTAAGAATGGTATCTTGAGTTCCAGGGTCTGATTACCTGGGAAATCATGTACATAGGTACGTCCAGAGTGGTCATTTATTGTCACTGTGTTACCATTCTTTGATTCCGGTCATTTAAGATTGGCTTAGAAATCATACATTAGGCTGTTTTCACCTTTGTTATTTTACTTTCCTATGCAAATAATTGCTTAGCACTTATTGAGTAGTGTTGTACTTTCCTATGGACTGGACATCTTCTCCATTATATACTGTAAGTTCCTTGAGGGAAGGCCTGTAGTACTTTTCCTGTGATTGCTGAATAAAAAAATGAATAAAAACCTTTGCATTTAAGATTAAACTAACTGCTATCTCTGTCTACCTCACCAACCTGACATCATGCTACTCTTCCTGGTGTTTACTACACCCCAGACACCTCATGACTTTTTTTCTATGCCATTTTTCTTAATAGAATGCCTTTCTCCCTTCATTGTTGACCTGCTAATGCATTATAATTTATCAAGTATTAGTTTAAATGATAAATCTTAAAAGAAGTACTCCCAAACCTTGGTTCTAATCAACCCCTGTCTTGTCTCTTCTGACATTCTATATTTGTGACTTACTACTATTTATCACACTGTGTAGCTTTTATAAGTATTTGTATGATTATCTGTTTACTACCCATCTCAATAAGTTTGTGAAAAGGAAGAACAATGCCTGTTGTATTCATTAATGTGTACCAGCTTCACCACTGTACTAGACACTTAATAGACCCTTTATGAATGCAAATAAAAACTTTTATATATTTGTATTATCATCAATGATTGTGAATAACACAATGTGTAATTACTTTTGTTACATAAAACTGTAATAGCTATTGATAAAAATGTTTAAACTGTTTTCTCTTACAATTGGAAAAATGAGTTTATAGAATAAGAATTAGTTTCCTAGTTGTCCAGTAGCACTTGATGTTTTATAAGTATGCTAACAGTTTTCTTTTTGTACAAAAAAAAATTGTACTTTTTCAGAATGAGATGACCCACAGGGAATGTTCCACTTCTACCCTTCACTGTTCTGCCATATGATGTAGAACATGTCCACATTTTATATGCATTCCTGAGAAACCAAAGCAGTATTGAGCAACTATTTTCCAAAACTATTTTGTCAAAAACAGAATTTGAGATACTTTATTAAATATTATAAACTACTCATGTAATTTATGACACATTAGAGAACAAGTTATCATTTTATGTTATTTTATCTTATAACTCTTCCTTTATTGAGATAACAAGTTTAATATAAATATCTTATAAAAATTATTTGAGCCCTGGCTGGTGTGGCTCAATGAATTGAGCACCAGCCTGTGAACTGAAAGGTCTCCAGTTCAATTCCCAGTCAAGGCACATGCCTGGGTTGTGGGCCAGATCCCAAGTTGGGGGGATGTTGTCTCACATCATTGTTTCTCTCCCTCTGTTTCTCCCTCCATTGCCTGCTCTCTAGAAGTAAAAAGAAAAGCTTTTAAAAAATCATTTGAACATTTTTCAAATCAATAATGTTTTGAGTATATTAGTTATACTAACCAATTTTAATACTTTTTATTACTTAAATAATGGATATGTTTATAAAACTAAATGCAACTGTTGTTTCTAAATTTATTTAAAGAAGCAATAACTATAGAATCCTGGAAAATACTATGCATCCTATTTCATAAGCAATAAAAACTATTTATAAAATTAAATATTAAATTGTCATTTCAGTTAGTTATTTAGCATACAATAAGGTGAAACAGTTAACTAAGTCAATCTGAATATGCTTTATTTCCTCCCTGTAAATGCTGAAGGTTTTCTTTGTATGGAAGCATTAATGTAATTAGAATAAATTAACCATATAATGGAAGTAATAAACATTTGAAAGCAAGGAGAAGGGACTAAACCTTTATTTTTCTAAGATTTTCTCTCAAGGACCTCTCCATGGAAAAATGACAGCATAAAGTTATCTGACCTGTTATTTTATACTGCCTTTCATAATAGTAATTATTAAATCTTATTTTGAGAAGCTATATAAAACTCCTTAAAATACAAAAGAAAGAACCAAATTTTTCTATCACTATGAGCTTTTGAAATACTAGTGTAAAAATTAGCTCAAAATAAAAATATTGTATTTGCTATTCTTATTACAAAATAGCTTTTGAATATCTGTTTGGATTACTAAAAATATATTCAATAAAGTATTAAAATGCAAAGCCCTGGCTGGTGGATAGGTGCCAGCCTGTAAACCCAAAGGTTGCTGGTTCAATTCCCAGTCAGGGCACATAACCAGGTTGCAAGCCAGGTCTCCAGCCAGGTCCTTAGCTGGAGGCAGATGAAAAGCAACCATACATTGATGTTCCTCTCCCTGCTCTTCTCTCTAAAAATAATGAATAAAATATATTTTTAAAAGAATTAATATGCAAATTACTTTTATAATATATTCACTTTAAAATGGGTGTAAGTTCTGCCCTGACTAGTTAGTGTGTCTCTGTTGGTTGGAATGCCATCCCATAAATGAAAAGCTCATGGATTTGATTCCCAGTCAGGACACATACCTGTGTCAGTCAGGGTGTATGATAGATGTTTCTCTCCCCTCTCTCTAAAATCAATAAGCATGTCCTCAGGTGGTGATTTTTTAAATTATATTAAATATTTATATATATATATATATTTATATATATATATATATATATATATAGTATTGGCAGCAGATGATATTCATCAATCTATAGATGTGATCATTAAATCTAAAGAATATTCTTGAACCAAGTTGCTTAATACAATCTGCTAAATTGTACTAATTACCACGTGTACTTACAACTTTGAGTACTATTATAAAGATTAACCACAGTTTTGTTTAAGTTTACCAGAGTGTTTGTACTTTGTAATAAATATATGTACATAAAAGTGCCATAATTGTCTGGGTTTTGTTCATTTGAAATCTTTACTATTTGTTTATTTCCTTTATTTGCATATAATTTACTATACAAATTATCTTTTGTTTGAAATTAATTTATTTTCTCAGGTTAATCTCTTGGCATTTGGATTTATCATATACAAAGTTTTTCGTCACACTGCAGGGTTGAAACCAGAAGTTAGTTGCTATGAAAACATAAGGTAAATGTTTATTAAGTCTATTTTCTTAAGAAAGTAAAAGCTTTAGTAACTTAGTAGTACAAGTAACTTTTGGAAGAACAATTTTTAATGATTTTTATACTTCTACATTTAAAATAATTGTTGTTAAATAACATTTAATATGTTTAATAAACCTACAATCACCACAGATCAAATGGTAAGTGAAACAAACTTTTTGAGCACATCCTCTTCGAAAAGAAAAATGATGACTATTTTAATTTTAAGTAAAAATGAGCCTTCGTGACTTTCTTTTGCAAAACATATCTCAAAGTTTCATAACTATGTTTCCTTGTGTTTCCCAGATTGCTTACTGCCATGACATTTCCTTTAATGCCCTGCCTTTAAAACTGATTGATGGAGACCTTGAAAATAGTGTATTTAGGAAAAACTGAGTGTATTATAGAAAACATTAGACAAAACTGATGCTGGGTTGTTTGGGAACACTCCTGTACTTTCAATAAGTTGCACAAGATTTATAGTTAACATAGGTAAATATTTGATCAATTACCCTCTTTTACTCCTCACCATTCATAGCGTCATGTAGTGCACATTTTGTTTTTGTTTTTTTTTTAAGTATTTATTTATTTTTATTTTTCAGAGAGTGGGGAAGGGAGAGAGGAAGAGAGGGATCAATGTTATAATTCGTTTCACCTGCCTCCAGCTACGGACCTGGCTGGAGACCTGGCTTGCAACCTAGTTATGTTGCCCTGGCTGGGAATCAAACCAGCAACCTTTGGGTTCGCAGGTCAGCGCCTATCCACTGTGCCACCAGCCAGGGCTGCACGTGGTTTTAATAAAGTTAGAGATGACTCATTTTTTGAACTATACTGCTAAAACATCTTCAGCATTAAAGAATGCTTCGACTAAAAATCAGTGAGAAAATAATCAGCAGTTGCCTCATTGTTAAGGCAGTGTCCTCATGAGCAGAATTGAATAGTTTTACCAAAAGTCAGAGGAAATAAGCTGAAAATAGGTAAGAATGAGTATGTGCAAATATTATTTCTTGATTAAGAAATCAGTATTCTGACATGAATTTATTTAGAGGTAACTATATCGCAAAAGCAAAAGAACATCTAGTTTTATAGCTCACACTTTCTCCTCTACTAAGCCTGAAGAAAAGAAAAACAGAAGCTCCCTTTGATGTCAGGCATTGGTGCTGACCACAATTTGCTTGATACACTTTTCAAAGTTTCATAAAGAACGTATTTTCTAACAGGTATATGTCTTACCTTTGGGAATGATTGCAACATTAGATTTGAAATCAAAGCATACATCCTGCAGTGCAACAGATAAAAATATGCTAAGATTAAGGAAATTCCTTAAAAATAGCATATTTTCATAATGCAGTCTTGATTTTGGAAACCCATCCCTGACACAGTGCAATAGCAAACCCTTAAAGGCAGGCGATCCTATGTAACTATGCGGAGTTTGTCAGTTTCAGTTATTGTTATTGTAACCAAAGATTCCTTGGTTACACCAAACACTCATTTCCCACATAACTTGAGAAATTTGGGGATGTGTTGAGTACGCATAACTTTCTTACCTAGAATATTTCAAATCCGTTCTAGGTCTTGTGCAAGAGGAGCCCTTGCTCTGTTGTTCCTTCTCGGCACGACCTGGATCTTCGGGGTTCTCCACGTGGTGCATGCCTCAGTGGTGACGGCTTACCTCTTCACCATCAGCAATGCCTTCCAAGGAATGTTCATTTTCTTATTCCTGTGTGTTTTATCGAGAAAGGTAAGCAATTCATGGTTTTGGTCAACTGTATAGTATATTCATTCAGCACCGTCAGTTGCCAAATTGGTAAAAATCCTCATATTCATGACTTGAACCTTTATTGTCTAAAGGCAGTTCATTTTTATATCAAAAAAATCAGAACACCTTGCTGTTTTAGAATAATGTACTTTTTAAAAACTTACTGTTAAGAATATAAGTATAGCTTATATTCACTTGAGCTTTTTCTCACAATCAGAAGGCATAATAATTTAAAAAACAAATATAACAATTTGATGTGATTTGAAAATAATTTGATGTGACTCTTGGAGTCATGTTTAATATATCTCTCTTCCCTTTTCTTTTTCTATTTTAGATCCAAGAAGAATATTATAGATTGTTCAAAAATGTCCCTTGTTGTTTTGGATGTTTAAGGTAAACAAAGGGAACTGTGGATAATTACAGCTGCACAAAAATAAAAAAGCCAAGCTATGGATGGCCAATGTACAAAACTTATTCAAATTATCCAATTACTATTACTAAATAATCATATTTTAAATCAGTTTTTGTTTACAGTATAAGAACTTTATATAATAAGAAGTAAAATTGTGTACTGCATAGCTAGAGTATGCTTTCCCATATGACTTAGTTATGTCAAGAAGAGTATTGCAGACATTTGGAAAGTAATTGGTTTTTCAGAAGTGATACCACTGCACCCAAGGAAAAATTTTCTTTATAACACAAAAATATATGAATGTCCTGAAGGAAACCACTGGCTTGATATTTTGTGACTCATGTTGCTTTTGAACTAGTCCCCGATCACCTTGGTAATGAGCTCCGTTACAGAAAGTGTAACATAAGAGAATGAAGGAGCAGAATATAAAACAGTAGAAAGGGAATGGCTATTATAACAGTAGATTGTATTTTGAGTAAACTTGTATTTTTTTGTAATCTAAGTGAAAAATTACAAAGATAAAATAAAGATTTGAATGAACACATCTTACTATTTCGTGAATTGTTCTGAACATAAAATTCTACTAAAATATCCTGGACCAAAATTTTTATGTCCATTTTCTTTTCTATAATCTAAAACTCATAAAATTTCACAAAAAAAAAAAAAAAACCTTTCTGCTCTGTTTTTCGGTTAACATTAGAAAAAGGCCTATGCTATTGCTATACTTATTTCACAGAATGTGACTACAAATGCTTAATCAGTAATACATAAATGTGTGAGAACATATCATTCATACCTGTAAATGCTGTTCATGTCTGTAAATAAAACTAAAATGTTCTATTCTATAACCTATTAGTGTAGTAAAATATCATATCTCATTATACTAGTATATTAATTCTTTATTTTTTTAATTTTAAAAGCATTCACATTGTAATGTTCCCTTTTAACTTACTATTTTTAAAAGGGCATTGTAAATATGAAAGTATTCATAAAGTGAATTGCTATTTTTTTTTCTGTTCAGAAAAGTACACACTTAAAAGTGTTATTTATAACAAAAGAAATCACTAATAACTCTAGAAATGTTCACAGTGAATCTATTTTCTGACAGTTTCCTGCTATCTATTAAAGCATATCTGCTTAAATGTATGGCTTCTATCTATCCTCAGATCTTCTCATTAAGAATGAAGAATCAGTGACTACATTTAATAATATGTCATCATTCTGCACCTACCTACCTGTAAAAGTATGCCAATACACTAAGTGTTATGATTTTAATTTCTCCAGCTATTGAAATACAGTCTGTCAGATCTTTCTCCAACAAATAAAATATTATCTAAATGAATCCTCCTACTGCTTTGCTGAGTCGTTTTCTCAAGAAAAATGAGCTACCTGCCAATATGGTTTATACGTTTTTACTCTAATAACTTTTTATTATATTTTTTGATCTCTTATAAGGCAACCTATGGCCTATTACTGTCATTGCCATTATAGGACAGTGTTATAGAAATGTCATATTAGGAATTAATCTATTCAATTGATATATACAAAATTAGGTGTTGTAGGCAAAATAATGGCCTTCCAAAATGCCCAGTCCCTAATCATTACAACCTATGACTATTTTAGGTCGCATTAAGAGGAGAAATTAAGGTAGCTAATCAGCTGACCATGATATGGGATGATTATCACGAATTATCTGGTTGGCCTAATATAGCCACAGAATTCCTTATAAGTAAAAAAGGGAGGTAGAACTGGTAGGCTGTCAGAAAATAAAACCTATATTCTTTAGCACAACAGTTCAGTGCCTCTCATATCAGCTTACCTCCCTAGTTTTCACTAGTTCCCTATCAAATTTCTTTAGTCATACCAAATTGTTTATTTTTCCAAAAACTTACAATGGTTTATTTTATTCTATTATTTCTGGAATTTCTCCTTGTTACCTCCTGACAAACATCTACTTATTCCTAATGTGTCTTTCTCCATGTAACCTTCTTTGATTCACATAAAGAATTAACCACTTCTACCTTTGTGTCACCAGTCCATCTAGAACTTATCTATTTTAACATTCATCACATTGTATTGCAATCATTTAGCATGAGCTCAGGGCATTCCCTGCACCAAGTTTTGTTCTTTTTTTCTGCTTCCTGAGTCAATAGCACTTCCTTCTGCTGTCTGGTGACCACATGATTGATGTGATAACAGGGTCTGGACCCTCTGAACATTCTTTTACTTTATGTATTTCATACTAGAAGCCCACCAGGTCAACCAACTTTCTCAAGTAAAGCCCTTTGTACTTGCCTCTAACTGCCATGCATTTAGGTGGAAAAAGATGGCCCAGCAATCTAAACATGGTAAAGTAGAGCAAGCAGAAGAATTAAGCTACCTTGAGCTCATACTATAGCTTCAACTCAGTTTTTCAGGAAAGAACTTATGTAGGGGTTTGTAAGGAGCTTGCCAAAGTATTAGTAAAGTATTGCCTCATTATCCATTTGGCTGTTATTCCTCATGTACCACTTCCTCATTTCACAGTCTCCTCAATTCACAGAATATATCACAAATTAATTATTAAATATGCATTTACAAACTATTCTTCATGAACAAATGGGGTGAAAGGAGGGTTATAGGATAATCAAGTAACAATACATTCAAGTTGGCCCTAAATAATGAGCTAAATGGACACCAAAGAGTATAAAATTAATTCCCTGAATGTATGAAACTTCTTATTAACTAAAGACGATATAATTGTCCCTCAATTCCTTCCCACATCATCAAGCAGGCAATTAGTTTTAACTACCTGGTATGTATCCTTCCACATTTTTCTTCCCCTTTATATCATCATATTCAAATCATTAACACGAGATCACATTATGGAAACATCTGTTACCTGCTTTTCTCACTTGGAAGCTCACAGGTATAGTTCATTCATTCTTTTTAGTGACTGAGTAATATTCCATACTGAGGATGGACCATAAATTGAACAGCTGGCATGCAATCTGATTCATTCAATAATACTTTAAAACTTCTATATCTTTCATAAATATAAATGACGTGATTCATGCAATGTGAATTGTTGAAAATAAATGCCAACAGGTTTTTTTCCTATAAGGGATGGGCACCTTGTTGATAAGCCAAAGCACCAGAACCCTTTCATTGATAGAGATTTGCTCATTACCTCTGGTAAGTATTCAGTGAAAATCGTATCATGGATTTGGGAACCACAACGCTCCTTGAGCATTTTCCTTTAAGTGAAAGGATTTGAATTATTTACCTTAGATTGAAGGCTTGAGCAAGCATTAAAATCAGTAGGCAATTTGAAAACCCAGAAAATTTTACTTGGTAATTCATTCAAATATTATACATCATAGGTTTGTATGGCAATTATCATTCACATAAAATGGAAGGGTTAGTTTAGCTGCAATGGATCTCTTCTGGTACCAAAGTACTATGATTCTAATTCTAACCCCTCACTTTGAGTCATTGTAAATAATAAAATCTATAACCTATATTATAATTTATACATAAAAATAAGGGAAAAGATAATAAGATTCTTTTCAATTTATCCTTAAGAAATGTGATTTCATTTCCTTTTGGGCTGCAATTTGCCGTATATCAGCATCCAAGGGCTAGGCTGCTCAACCAGAAAATGGTTATTTTCTTTTCTTTCCCTTAATGTATCAGAAGCAGATCTAAAAGAACCACCAGTATGCAGGGGGGTTAATTATCCTGGCAGTGAGTTAAGCTTTATAAGTTTTAGGTGATAAGAACAAAGCCCTAAAAGGACTCCCTGTCACTGCTGCCCACTGTGAAGAAAGAACCATGTGCTGCCACCACTGCAAATATTGTTCACATTACCCTAAAATTCCCCTGCTTTTTTTGTGCATCCTGGCTCCAGTGAGGTCATTTATTCTGTCACTTCAGCCCACTTGGCAATCACGACAACTACATCTTTCCCTCAATCTAATACAGGAGGCTTTTCTACAAGACCTTATGTGACCAAGTGAGGAAAGTAATTATTCAAAACAACATTGCTTCTTGTTCTTCTGATGCCGCCAACTCCTCTGCATAAGCACTGACACGGTCCCCAACTTCCTCTCCCTGCTCTGATCAATTTCTCAGATGCTTCTAAAAGAATGGGTAAATAAACAGCCACCTCTCACATATCAGACCTTTACTTTCAGCGAGGCGGTGTGGTGCTGTGGATACGTGCAGAGGCTGCAGATTCCCTGGGCTAGAATTCCATTTTTACCTATAGTGAGATATGTGATCTCAGGCATGTTATGGCCCTGTGCCTCAGTTTCTCACCTAAATATGATAACAACAGTACCTAGCTCATAATGTTGTGCCAATTAGTCACTTTATAAATAGAAAAAACGTACTATAGTGATTACTTAGCACATAGCAATTGGCATTGAGGTATTAGGTATTATTATTATTATTAATTATTATTATTATTACCTAGGTGAGAAGCCATTGACTGCATACCTATTCAATGCCAACAACTATTCTAGGCATGTGCTGTAATTCACTGTTTGGATTTTGCCAAACCAATAAAAATAGACATAAATTTGTGGTATAGAGGGAGGATTTCCATGTTATTGATTTATCAGCAGGTTGTTTTTGAAATAGGCAAGGAAATAGTAAAAATAAAAATTAGTAATGATGAAGTCAAATTGTAGGTTTACTTTATCTATTTTCTACCATTTCCCAATCTGCCTCGCTGACCTTTACCCTGTCCCATTCAAAACCTCTAATTCAAATCTCACTGCCATCCATTGTGAAGCTGGTGGGATGTCAGAGAGAATTTCAAATGTTCAACATTACTGACATGTTCTTTGGAAAGGGGTTGCCCCTAGGACCCCACACTGTTCTGTTCATGTAAAACATCTGTCCCTGCAGGGATAATATCCTACAATCTGACTAAAATAGCTTTCCTGTACAAAGGTGCATCAATATTTTTATTTAAATCTAAGTACTATGAGCACTTACATGAACTTGAAAAATATAATCTCTTCTTTGAACAGTGCATATAAGCAAAGTTAATATGGGATACTCAACTTTCCATATATTCTTATAAATAAGAAAAAATTATATTGGCATTATTTGGGTACTTCATATCCTCTGTTTGGGACACTTTATGGTCATATGACTTGCTCTTTACTTATTGTAAACTAAAAAAAACTATGCTTTTTAAAAACGGTCTTTATTTAAAAGCAAAAGTAAATGACTATTGTAATACTCAGAAAAATAACATAGGAATCTTAAGCATTTTTTTAAATGTCTATTATTCATATGGAGAATGCACTTGGTTTTACCCATTATTTGTGCTTCTGAAATGTTCAGCATTGTTTCCTGAACAGTAACATGCTGTTGTATAAAGATAATTTCTAGTTTCCATATTCGGTTAGCTAGATATTGCTAATTTCTGAGATAAATGAATGAGGAATACTATTAGTTACTAATTTAGGAATTCAGATATTTTGTTATATTTATCACACTCATTTGCATACTATTATGATAAAAAATGCCTCCAAGGCTAGAAATGTAGTTTCTTATTCTTCTATGTGCTAAAGTATAGGACATAGGATTGTGTGATATTTTCCCCCAAATAGATATGTATGCATAGCTTGAATACATAGTGAGACATTTTTTCTATTAGGAAAGTAGAAGTTCTTTCTTGCTCACCAAACCTCTAATTCAATTTTCTTGAATTTGTTGAGGCTTATTGTGTGTCCTTCCCATGCCGTCTATTTCTGAAAATGTTATATGTGCATTTGAAAAAAAAAAATGTATAGTTTGCTTCTTTGGGGTGAAATGTTCTGTATATATTAATTAAGTCCATTTGATCTAGTGTCATTCAGTGTCACAAATCCATGTTGATTCTTTATTTGGAAGTTCTATCCATTATTGATAGTGGGGTATTAAAATTCACTATGATGACTGTGTTGATCCACTGCAATGACTATGCTGTTGTCAATATTTTTCTTGATGTCCTTCAAGCCATATACAAAAAACCAACATCCAACATTATACTCAACAGCTAAAAACTAAAAGCTTTCCTCTTAAGATGAAGAAAAAGAGAAGGGTGTCCACTTTCAGCACTCTAATTCAACATAATACTGGAAGTTCTAGCCATGGCAATCAGATAAGAAAAAGGAATAAAAGGTATCCAAATTGGAAAAAAGGAAGTAAAACTGTTATTATTTGGATATGATGTGACAGTGTACATAGATAACCTTATAGTCTCCACCAAAATACTACTCAACCTAATAAATGAATTTGGCAACACAGTATGATACAAAGTCAAAATACAGAAATTGAGGACATCTTTATACACTAATAATGAAATATCAGAAAAAGAAACTAGGGGGAAAATTCCCATGTACTATAGCAACAAGAAAAATGCAGTACCTAGGAATAAACCTAACCAAAGAGGTAAAAGACCTGTACTTGGAAAACTATAGAACACTGAAGGAAGAAAATAAGGAAGATACAAATAAATGGATGCATGTACCATGTTAGTGGATTGGAAGAGTTAACATCATTAAAACATTCATACTACCCAAAGCAATTTATAGATTCAATGCAATCTCTAATAAAACACCAATGGCATATTTCACAGATCTAAAACAAATATTCCAAAAATTTCAGATATCCCATGCAGTAATGTTGTCACAGATATATCTCCCAGAACAAAGGGAATAAAAGAAAAAATAAATAAATGGTACTACATCAAACTAAAAGGCTTCTTCATGGCTAAAGAAAACATCAAAATGAAAAGGGAACTGACTCTTTGAGAGAACTTTTTTGCCAATGATATGTAGGACAGGCTAAGCGCCCATCAGTGGATTAATGAATCAAAACACTGTGGTACATTTACACAATGAAATATTACATAGCAGAAAGAAAGAAGGAACTCCTACCATTTGCAACAGCATGAATGGAAGTGGAGAATATTATGCTAAGTGAAACAAGCTAGTCAGTGAAAGACAAATACCATATGACCTCACCTGTAAGAGGAATCTGGTGAACAAAATAAGCTAATGAACAAAATTGCCCTGACCCACAGGCATGGAAACATGGAACAGACAGAAAGTGACCTAAGAGGAGGGGGGTGGTTGGTAATGGTGTAAAGAAAGGGAAGGAACTAGACAAAGAATCACCCACAGACATGGACAACAGTTTGGGAATTGACTATGGGAGTGGGGATGGGGTGGGCAGAGGAGAGCAAAGGGAGAAAAATTGGGACAACTGTAGTAAAATAACAATAAAAATGATTGGGGGGAAAAAAAAAAAGAACTCTTGGGCCCCTGCTTCATGGTGACAGTGTACCAAAGAGAAAGGAAAATGATAAAGTTGTGGTTAAGAAAATATGAATGTCTGAATTAATGAGGAAATGAAAGAAACTTCAAATGAATGAAGTTTACTGAAACCACCCAAGCAATACAACCAGTGAGCACAGCAAACATCATCATGGGCCTTGGCCATAGATTATGCTTCTCATTTTTTAAAGATTTTATTTACTATTTTTAAAGAGAGGGGAAGGGAGAGAGGCAGAGAGGGAGAGAGGCATCAATGTATGGTCACTTCTCATTTGCCTCCAGCCACAGACCGGGGTGGAGACCTGGCCCACAACCTGACTATGTGCCCAGACTGAGAATTGAACCAGTGCCTTATCCACTGTGCCACCAGCCAGGGCTGCTTCTCATTTTTAAAGGGAAAATAATCACCACACTTCATATATTGTTAGGGAAATGCAAATTAAAGTAAAAATAAGATACCACCATAGGCCCTGGCTTTTTTTTTTTTTTTTTTTTTTTTTTTTGCAAGGGAGAGGAAAATTTATTTTCTCTGTCGGTGGTAGGAATGCTTTACAAAAGAGGTGACATTTGAACTGGTCCTGGAAGGTTGAGAAGAAATTCCATAAATAGAGAAGGAGGTGTTGTTTTACAGGCTGTGCAGACACCTGGGGAGTCAACTTCCTTGGGGGTTTTCCCATATCCTGTGCCTGGATAGGAAGGTAAGGGAAGAAGAGCTAGGTCTTCACACCCATTGGCTTGGAATGGAGCCTCCTTATGTCCTATAATGTTAGTCTGGTAGCAATGTCTCCCATCTTATAGGTGAGGATTTTCAGGTGGCCAATGGAGAAGAACTTGTCCAAGATCACAATTGGCAAGCAGTTGGTGAAATCAGAATTGTGACTATGGGAACTGGGGAAAGCCACACTAAATAGGAAGCATTTGAGCTGGGTCATGAAAGATAAATGCAACGAATTGAGACAAAAAGTATTTGTCTACAGTGACTCAAGCAGGCCCATCTCCCTCTTGCTAAATGTATGGCCTCCGGGACCTCAGGGTGGGTGAAGCAGGAGAGTGGAGGGTCTGAGTAGGAGAATTAACAGGAGAAGTTCTTCCCACCACTTGGGGGTTGGATTGATGGGGATCTGTTTGAGACTCAGGCCTCGGCCCCATTGGTGGTCTCCCAATGGGTCAGAGACGGAGAGGAACGTGGCAGTGGAATGGAGGTCCATGTGGGTGGAAATGGGGCCTTGCCAGCCACTTGAGTCCAGAGGACCCAGTCAGCCCTGAGTGGGTACAGAGGGTGCTAGAGAAGCTGGGCACGTAGCATGGGAAACAGGTGTGCCAACCCACATGGAACCCACAAGTGAGCTGAGCCCAGGAGGAAAGCATACTGATGACTGCTTGCTAAAGGCCAAGTACTATCCTAAAATCTTTTCATATATTAACGTGTTTAATTACTACAACCCCCCATAAGAAGTGGGTACTATACTCATTCCATTTGTAGATGAGAAAACTCTGTCACAGAGAACTAACTCTCAAGTCACAGAGCTCATAAGCTGCAAACGGGACTCAAACCCATGCATTCCGAACCAGCGTGTGGGCAGGTAGCCATCCCCTTCGCTGCCTCCTGTTGTCTGCAGACTGTACACATTCAATGGGCATTCAGGGCAGGGTGTCCCTGCAGCTCCAAGAATGTTGGATGGCCCAGCGGTCTCAGGTGGGGATTGCTAGGTAGCCTCTTCTGGGAGGGAAGGATGCAGTCAGGTTCCTGGGCCCCAGGCTGGGTGGGACTGAAGCATGTTGTCTTGAATTTGTCACTCTCGGTATAGCTATATAGCCTTCTGGAGTATGTTTTGTGTGAACTCTTCTTCAGGTGATTACCTAATTAAGTCATTTGACGTGTGACATTTTGAGCTGTTGCTCCGGGTTTCCATTTGGCTGCTTTCCAGGTGTTGATTCCACACCTGCCTTGCTCCTTGTGGGTAAGGCACCAGTCTGCTGACCCAAAGGTCACTGGTTCAATTCCCAGCCAGGGCACATAACCAGGTCGGTTGCAAGCCAGGTCCATGGCTGGAGGCAGGTGAAAGGCAATCATACATAGATGTCTCTCTTCTTCTCTCCCTCTCTCCCTACCCCTCTCTCTAAACATAATAAATAAAATTTTAAATAAAAGATACCACCATAGAATTATCAAAATCCAAAACACTGATAACTCCAAATGTTGATGAAGATGGGCAGCAACAGCAATTCTTGTTCATTGCTGAAAAGAATACAAAATGGTACAGCTGTGTTAGAAGATAGTTTGACAGTTTCTTACAAAACAAAATATTGCCTTATCATGCAACCCAGCAGTCCCACTTTTTGGCATTACCCAAAGAAGTGGGAAACTTATGTCTACATAAAAAGAATTACAAATAGATGTTTATAGCAACTTTATTCATAATTGCCAAAATGTGGAAATAATGTCCTTTAGCAGGGCAGATGAGTGGATAAATAAACTGTGATACACACAAACAATATTATTCATCACCAAAGATAAATGAGTTATCAAGCCATGAAAATAAATGGAGCCTACATGCTGTTTGATTCCAACTATATGATGTCTGGGAAAGACAAAGCTCTGAAAGAGGGAGGGATGAACAGGCAGAACAAAAAGATTTTGAGAGCAGTGAAACCATTCTATGACACAATAATGGTGGGTACATGTTGTTTGTAATATAGTTGTCAAAACTCATGGAATGCACAACCCCAAAAGTGAACTCCAATGTAAAGTATGAGCTTGGGCGGTAATCATGCATCGATGCAGTTTAATTGATGGTAGCACTGGTACCACCCTGGCGTCTGAGGTTGATAAGGCGAGAGACTGTGCATGTGTAGGGACAGAGGATACGTGGGGACTTTCTGTATCTTTCCCTCAATATTTATGTGAAGCTGAAACTTCTCTAAAAATAAAGTTTATTAACAATATTAGAGTATAGGGTTATAATCCAAAGTATAAAATAAATATCCATGAGTCCATACTGATACAAATACATGGCTAATAACAAATAAGAGAGAGTGGATAAATGTCCTATGCAGTAGAATTCCAAATAATTCATGTACATATCACTATTCTGAGATGTGGGTCTTAAATTTTCACCCATTAATTGTGGACTGCATGTAGTGACTTCTTTCCAATGATTGCACTATGAAAAATAAGAATAAAAGAGTAACTTTACAATGAAGAAACCTGACAAACACTAACTCAGATGACCTAAGTATCTACAGTGATAAGTCAGGTTGATTAACTCTAATCTTGACATAATAAGAATGGCAATTTATCTCTGTGATCCTTCTCCCCAAAGCCCACAATCCCACTCTAATAATGACAACGCTATATTCACATTCCAGTTAAAGTACCTTGTACAAAACTCCCAACCAGAGTACTCTTCAAAACTGTCAAAGCTATAAAAAACATGGAAAACCTGGGAAACTAGTCAAGAGATCCTAAGAAGATGACTAAATGTAGTATTGGTGTCCTTGATGAAATACTGGAACAGAAAAAGGACATTAGATTAAAAACTAAGGAAATCTAAACAAGTATGCACTTTAGGTAATAATAATGTGTCAATATTCATTATGACAAATGTACTGTTTGGAGTATACAGAAACTCTGTACTGTCCCTCAGTTCCTGTAAATCTAGGGTTTTCATTCTAAATTAGAAAAGATGGTTTTAAAATTCAATTATTTTTTAAATTTTATCTTTTAATTCAGCTTTCATACCAGAACATGAAAAATATTTGCAAGTGGAAAAGATGTTATACATTTTTTGTTTATACAGTGTATTCACCATAGAATCCCTATTTGCTTTTAAATACACATTATTCAATAATGATTATCTGCTCTATCACTCAAACAACATATGAAAACAAGAGATAACCTCAATATTGACCTGAAATACAACTGACCACATTAACACCTACCTAACAGTATATGTAATTGCCATAACTGACTAATCTGTTTAAGGTTTTGACCCTGACAAAACCTAAGTTAAATGCTTGAATAGAGCAAGGAAAACTGTGATTGTGAGCATGGAATCAAAAGACATGGACATTTTTAGGGTCAAAAGGAGGGTGAAGATTTGAGCTCATAGAATAAACCATCCAAAGAAGAGAGACAAAGTGGTAGAACAACTTCTGAATCAATGGGATTGTAAACCAGCAAAAGGAAACTAGTAGCTGCATTTGGAATTCATGATACAAAATAGAGGCTTAGATATGGGGCCTAGGGTGTCACCTGCCTTTGTATTTGAAGGGAGCGGTCGATAATGCTGAGCCTGAGCCAACTAGGACAACTTTTTTTTTTTTTTAATTCCTTAGCGCTCATAGTTTGAGTGTAATACACAAACAGAAATTTTGTTGCAAAGTATCAGGTATAAAAACTTTGAAAACTGAAAGAATGGATGGAATGCAGATCATAATAATCATTATGATTATTATGCATATAATATATTAGACATATAATAATAATGCCTCCATTAAGCCCTTGCAGAGAAAGCCCCTATACAGAAGGACATGGACAGGGCAAACAGGTTAAATCTCTATTTTTAGCTCTCCTGCTGATACTCAATGTATTCTTTGACTTCTTTCCTTTAGGCTATCTAAATACCTTCCTCTGGCTGACCTCCTTCAACTCCTTATTTCTCACCTTTGCCCTCAATGTAGTCTGTACCTATGTTTTGTTACCTACAGACCTTTTTCTGCCTCCTTAAAACATAGTGAGTCTGAGCCCTGGCTGGTGGCACAACAGATAAGATGCCGGCCTGTGAACCCAAAGGTGGCTGGTTCGATTCCCAGCCAAGGCACATAACCAGCTTGCAAAGCCTGGTCTCCAGCCAAGTCCATAGCTGGAGGCAAATGAAAGGCTACCATGAATGGATGTTTTTTTCTCTTCCTTCCTCCTTCCCTGCCTTTCTGTCTAAAAATAATGAATTTTTAAAATCTTTTTAAAAATAAATAAAATAAAAATACAAGGTAGTGAGTGAGTCTGCTATAACATTCAATAATATTCCCTAATTCTCAGTTTAGGTTGAACCACACCTCTTGATAGTTCCACACAGAATCTAAGACACCAATACAGTTACATACCTCTCTTTTAGAGACTTTATCTCTAAAAAGTACTCCTTTGATACGACTGAAATAGTCTAATCTATTCTTGTAAATCCTCCTAAAATAACTGTTGTTTTTTTTTTATTTTAAGAACCTTTTAACTTATTGCCATTTGACAGTGTGCAAAAACATGTCCATGTCTATTTCTTCATCTGATTCTTTCACAAACTCAGTAAAAACTATCAACTAATAGTTAACCATTATTAAAACTAAGTCCTAAGAATGTTACTTACTCTGAAGCCATAGCTAGTGACTGAGATTTCAAAGTCCCAAACCTTAAAGTACATTGTATCAAGTACAACACAGTCTGTTAGTCTGGTTGAAGAAGTGTAATTGACAAGACAAGTGTGAAAAAACTTAAGAAAAAACAAATATGCCAAGTGAAAACATCTTTGTTTCCACTGCTATTTTTGAAAATCACATCTCTATACTAACCACTAACACTTGAAATTCCCTCAAAATCAACAGCTTTTCCCAGCTGCTCCTCACTACCAACTGTAGTGATCCTCTAGAATTATTATGAAGAACAATCATCTATAAGAAGCAAAAATTGATGATTAAGCTCTAGCTACAACCAACCATAAAATTATTCTATTTTTCTTCTACCATTTCCAATCATACTCAATACTCTTCATGTTTTCTTTCAGACTATCAGTCAGTGCCTGATAGGATTGTTTGTTTTGCTTCTCTTCTTACTCCCCACTCCAGGTAATTTTAAACGTAGTTAAGCAATGATTATTCTTACAATATTTCATAAAAATTTTCAAATAGAATATATTTTAAACCCATTTATTAGTCATTGTTAAAAGCAAAAAAAAAAAAAAAAAAAAACTTTGCAGAATGTTCAAGACCTTTATAAATTACCCAGTTTTGAAATTCACCTCTTTCCGTTTCATACATTTCAATCAAGTTAATTTCTTTCTGTTCTCCCAAGTAGGTGCTGATCACAGAACTCTATACATTTCCTTCATTAATTAATATCCTTCACTAACTTTAAGACCTGAGAATTAAGAACTTGCTTCTTAATGTAATGTATCTGACTGTCTCTACCATCTGTTAAATTCCATTAACTGAGATTTCTTCTTTGGCCAATGCATTATTTAGAAATCATTAAGATAAATAACAAGTGAGGAACAAAATATAATATGATTTGATTTTTTAAAACTTGTTTAAGAAAAACTTGTATGTATTTAAATGAATAATTATTTAAATATTATTTAAATGAATAAGAACAAAGCTTGTAGAAGGATTCAAGTTATCATTTTATTATTAGTAATATTAACCAAACTGATTATATCAGTAATTCTAAAGAGAGGATTGAGATTGAGAAATATTATTATGTTAAATGTATTATTTCAATGTTTAAATCAGTATCCACTGCATTGTACAACTCTAAGATGGCATTTGCAGTGTTTACCATGGAAATGGTCCCCTGGATGCCAGTTCTCCAGAATAAAATGTGACCAGTGCATCCTGGAGTCATAGAAGTCAGTGGCTCCGATACTAAGCAAGTATTGCTTTTCAGTCTAATTTTGAGATTTAAGTAAAAATTAAAAGCCTATACTTTGAAACTGTCCATCTTGCCATGGATTTTGGCAAAATTGGTTTTGGCAAATGGCTTCCATGGGGCAGCGAGCCCTCAAAAAGTCAAGTTGCCTACCCATTAGAAATACCTGGGGATCCTATCCTGACCCCAGCTTGTAAATCTTCATATTTATCTTTATCATTTTTTCTCCCTTTTAAAAAAAGTAATTTTTTTCAATTTCAGATGTCATTTATATTATTTTATTGGTGTTAAGTGGTTAGACACCTGCAAGCTTTATGAAGTGATCTTCCTAATAAGTTCATCACCCACCTGCCACCATAGAAAATCAATATATATTGTTTATGCTGTACTTGACATCCTCATGGCTATTTTGTAGCTACCAATTTGTACTTCTTAATTCCTTCATATTTTTCACCCATCCCCAACCCCTCCCTCTGACAACCATCAGTTTATTCTCTGTATCTATGACTCTGTTTTTGTTTTGTTTTATTTTTTAGATTCCACATTTAAGTGAAATCATATGGTATTTGTCTTTCCCTTACTTATTCCACTTAGCATAATCCCCTTTATAATATTCCCACCATAGTGATCAGAAGAGTCATTAAGCATTGGAAAGCTCTCTGGAATTCTAATCTTCACCAGGAAAACTAAATCATTTTACATTGGCAACAAAAAAAATTTTTTTTTTAGTAAAAAGAATGATTTGTTAATGGGGATGCATACTGAAAATGTTTCCTGGGTAAATATTGCTGATCGTTAACCTTGCAGCAATAATGTGGGGAATTTCCTGATTAACAATTGTCTATACAACAGCTATTTGAGCACTGACTATGAGCTAAACCAGGCACTCTGCCACAGAAGCACTATTAAAGATGGTCCTAATGCACAAGGAGCACAGTGCTGAGCCAATATGACACACAGAAACCAATTAGAGAGTAAAGCATTATGAAAAAAAAAAAAAAAAACTAAATAAAGAACCTGGATAATATGATATAGATAAGATGACAGAACTTATATTACTTAAAAAGAATGAAAAAAGGCAGGCTCAATATGGGACAAAATTCTTTCAGAAGCTCTATGTTGGCAGTGAAACCTGATTCTTGTAGAATGGGTGAGGTCTGGCTAGGTGGATAAGGTGTCAAAAGTGGGAAATGAATAAGGTTCATCGCCTTTTTGGAATAAGCATTACAGGCAAGGTTGTAAAGGTGGTAACAGGTACAGTGTGTGAAAGCTACAGAAAGAAAACTGGTCTAATTAGGTCAGTGAGCAAACATTGAAGAGTAGTCAAGCAATAAAGTTTAAAAATTAGGGAAGGGTCAAGTTGCAAGGGAAAATAAAATCCACAGAGAGAAAATTTAAACATGTTTATGGCCATCCTTTGGAGTCGTTTTAAGTTTTTAGTTGTAAAGTTAGAGGTGCTCCCACCCAGTTCTTGCTCAAGAAGCGAAGATAGATAGTTCTTTGCCCCAAGCTGACAACTAACTGGATTATAGTGGGTACCTCCTGTGGATACCCAACAATAAACAAAGGATCTATCCAATATGAATGCTGATAAGTATTAATTAAATCAGTCAGGCTGAGTGCATAAAGAACTGTTCAGGGGAAGAGTAAGAGTTGAAAAGAAGAAATTTGTAGATAGAAGCATATCAAGAAACCACATAGACCATAAGACAAATGAAGACAGCAGACAATAAATCCCTATAACCCCTTGCATGTAAGGTGGTCAGAGCAACATTGTTCTTTGGTTCAAGACACCTGACTAACGCATTGACATTATGATAGAGGTACTCTATCATATTATTAGGGATTTTATTAGACAGCATTGCAGAATCTTGGGAACAGGTTAAAAAAAGCAAAGGGCACTTTTTGAAATATATTGATTGTGGAACATGTTGGCTATAGACTATAGTAATAATATGAGCATAAGAATAAAGAGCCATGAATGTGTGACACTAAGAAACCAGATTCAAAAAGTCTGAGTTACTGAGCTGACCAATCATCATCAGAGCTGATCCCCCTACTGACTTCCATAGATAGATAAATTATTTGTAGGGGGAAATATAATGCCTATGTCCAAAAGTTTATAAAGAGAAAGACATTTTCTTCTTTTCTTGTTATATCTCTAAAAAAATAATATGAAGAGCATTGGTTGAACCACTCAACCTAATTAGGCAATAGGGTTAACTTGAATAACTATGTCTATTTGATCCTGAGAAAAACTACAGTTGGCTTATCAATGATCAAAGTGACTTTCTCAAAAGCCTCATGTTGTAAAAATAATTAAATCATAATGGACAATTAAAACTAAAGCCTATCAACCATAGCAGTATTTAGGTTCTAAACACAGGCAACCAAAGCATTGGCTTAAAATGTGAAGCATACTTTGGAGTCCTGTGCTGTTGTATTTTCAGTTCCAATTTTTTAGATCTGTACTCCTTTTGGCAGAGTGGCTACCATGCAAATTCCCCAGTGACTCTGCTGAGCTGTAAACCAATTCATTGCAGCTGGTTTTGGGCTCACCTCATTGCCAGGCAGCATTGGAGAAAAGAATGAAGATATGGCAAACTTTCTCAAATTTCAGTGTGGGTAGGAGTCGTTAGAAGCCTTGTTCTAAAAGCAGATTACTAAACCTTATCCCCAGAGACTCTGACTCAGTGGGTCTGGAATGAAGCCCAGAAATCTGCATTTTAATAAGCACTCCCAGGTGATTCTGATATAATCAGTCCATGCACAATGCTTTGTGAAAGCCTGATTCATAAAAACAATGAGCTAAGTTCTCCATCCAGCATGTTCCCAAAGCACAGGTAGTGCATCCTCCATTGTGTCAAGGAGCACATCATATTAATGTGATTTGTTCATATTATGTCTCACCGGATAGTGTCTGGAACTGGGAGCTTAATGGATGATAAACTAAAGTTGATGCCACAAGTGCAAACAGAATGTCTCTCAATGACTAAAGAAAGATAAAAGAGCGTAGCAATTTAATTAGAATGTACTTTTTGCCAAAATTGACTGATTTGAGCCATATCCGGATCCCACTCTGACTTTTGGAACACTGTTCTTTCTCTTCCACCATAACTAAATATTATAAAACTGAATCACACAGTGGATAAGGTGCCGGCCTGCGAACCCAAAGGTGCACGTTCGATTCCCCAGCCAGGGCACATAACAAGGTTGCAAACCAGGTCTCCAGTCAGGTCTGTGGCTGGAGGCAGGTGAAAAGCAACCATACATTGATGTCTCTCTCCCTCTCTGCCTCTCTCCCTTCCCTTCTTTCTAAAAGTAATGAAATAAAATATTTAAAAACAAAAAACAAAAAACTGAATCACCACCTTCTCATATAAGCTCACCTTTCTATTTACAGTGGTTTTGTTGTTGTTGTTGTTGTTGTTGTTTGTTTTATTTTGTTTTTAATGAAGTAGGCAACTATCTGAATTTGAGCTAACTCTGCTACCTAGGTTCTTGGTCATGGATTTGTTCAAAAATAGGCACAAACCCAAAGTAGAGTCCTTCAGTCATTCCAAGGATTTTTTAAAGTGGAGCTGGTATAATAGTTTCCCCCTTCTTTATAATTAATTATTCATCCGGTAAAATCATGTCACTTCTCTGTTCAAATATCAGATACTGACAGTGAGCCTGAAGTCTCTTAGTAAACTGGCCCTTTTCTTCTTTTCAACATCTGACCTCCTTCACCTAAACTTCTCCCTACACTTCCTTTTCACTTCACTCAGCCACCCACACCAGCAACCACTGCAGCCTTAGTGCCTTTGCACTGGTGGTATTCTCTGCCCACAATGATTCCCACTCTCCACTCCCATGTCAGCACGGTTCACGCTTTCAAGTTTTCATTTGGAACTAGCAACTGTGTAACTCGAGAACATTCCTGATCTCTTTTCTGCCTGCTCTACTTCCTTCTTATTTCATAGAATTTATCACCTTCAAATGTACTAGGAAAAAGTACTTTTATATTATAATCATTGCTTGTTTTCTTCCACTTCATCTATTGTGAATTGCATGAAAGCAAAGATCTTTCCAAATGTCTGGAATAGTGTGTGGCACATAGTACACCATAATTCATTCAATTTATCCAACCAATGTTTGAATGTGCCCATGTGCCAGAGAGGTAAGCAAACAGGTATGTCTCTGCTCTCATAGAACTCACACAATAATGGAGAATACAAATAACTACTGATAGGTACATATATAATACAATGACAAGTACTGATAAAAGAGAGAATACCAGGGGTGATATTTTAGAAAGGCTGGTCAGGTCTTCATGCTGGTATTATTTGAGCAAAGTCTTGGAGTGAAAATGTAAAGACAGACTCTGAAGCCTAACTAGGGCTTGACACTGGCTATGCTATTCATTAATTGTGGGACATTGTGTAAGATATCTTCCCATAAATTAATTTCGCTCATCTGCATAATGAAGATAAAATAGTATTGTTCTCAGAGATTTGATGCTGAGTATTAAATGAACTAATTTGTGCATAAAGTCTATAGAAAAAGCATCTGAACATAATAAATAGTCCATGTTTAGGTAAAGATTTGAGATGTATTATTATTAAGAAAGCTTGGCTTCCCACTTTAAAAATGACTGTTGGCTTTTTCCTCTTAGCTTGTGTCATCTTGAAGATCATTTGGAATTGCGCTAGGTTCAGTATTTAGCCCTTCTCACTTAACTTTTCATTGCCTCTCTGGACAATTGCCCCAGCATTCCAGCGCCAGCTATTAAGTCACTTTAGATTAATTCTTAAATCTACTATCTTACAGTTATTTAATAACTTGCAGTTTGGGGTCAGAAATCCCAAATGTGCCAACAGAGCTGCATTCCTTCTGCAGAGTCTGAGGAAATTTTTGTTTTCTTACCTTTTCCACTGTCTATAGTCTGCCCACTTTCCTTGGCTCCTGTTCCTTTCTTCTACCTTGAAAGCTGACAGTCTAGCATCTTCCAGTTTTTTGATGACTCTAAGCTCTACTGCCTTCCACCATCACACCTCCTTCTTTCTTTCCCTTATAGAGATATTTGTGGTTACTCTGAGCACACTCAGAAAATCCAGGAATGCCTCTCACACTTGCAAAATTCTTTGTTATATAAGATGACACATTCAGAGATTCTGAGGATCAAGATATGGACGCCTTTGGGAGGGGGCATTATTTCAGCCACTCAAGAACCAGGCTGAAAGAGCAGTCATCTGGTCAGATATGGCAACTAATAATTACAAAGGAAAAGAGAGCTCTGGGGGTCCTAAATTGGTGAATAAATACTCAGACAAGAAATTAATACACTTTACTTTCCTATATAATTTACTGTCTGAAAGCACATGACTCCACCCAACCACAGAAGGACAGAAAGTGCTTTCAATAAGTATGGAGAGAGAAAGAATTGGAATTATTTGAGTAATAGCACTAGTGACAACTACCTCCCAAAATTCGAACTACTTGAGTTCTTGTTAGATTACCTTTAACATGAAATGATCTAGATCATTTCTAGATCTATGCTTTAAACAATATTTTTCTTGGACTGTTGCAATAATCTTAGTGGTTTTATTACTCCCACTATCTTGTGTTTTGAATGCATTCTTCAAACTGATGTATGGTGTTAATCATCTCACCTCCGCCGGAAGCTTTTGATAAAAATGCAGTTTTGTGTAATAGTTAACAGCCCTGGCTCTGGAGTCAGGCTGATCTAGATGCAGACAGATAGTCAATTAGCCAGATATGTAACTCTGGGAATATTACTTAAACTCTGTAAGCCTCAGCATAGTTTTGAGGATTAGGTAAGATAATGTTTATAAATTGCATATTTATGCACTATATAAACTGATATTACCATAATTTAATAAATGTTAGCTCTCACTGTCTCCAGTGTCTAAAGAAGGAAGTTCAAAATTTTTACCATGCCAGTCAAGCCTTTAAAAGCTTGAGATCAACTTTGTTTCTGGTGTCGCTTTCTCTGTTTCACCCTCCCCTGTGAGCTTTATGTTGTATCTCTACCATCCTGCACTCCATCAATACAGCACAAATTCTCCTACCATTACATCTTTACATGGATTGACTTTATACCCAGAAATGCCCTTTCTCTCTTGATCCTGTAAAAAGTTCCTGATAGTCCACAGTCTATCTCAAACTCTAGATTTCTGTGTGAATAGTCCACAGTCTATCTCAAACTCTAGACTTCTCTGTGAAGCCTTCAATAATCAAGTCAGAAGGAATCACTTTCTTCCCTCTTTTTTATATAAGTATTATATCACTCATCTCTTGTTCCTTGCATTGCAGTCTTTCTTTTAATGCACCCTTACTGCATCCTAAGGTCCCTGATTCAATTCATCTCGTGTAGACGGAGGGGCTGCTATGTACCCAAAACTGTGCAAAGAACTGTGGACACATTAATTAATAACACACCTGAGGGCCCAGCGCTCTTCAGCTGTCCCTTTCCCACAGGGGTATCTTGCACATGTGTTTCTTCCTTACACGAGGCAGACTGAGAAATCTTTCTATCACTCCTGCTTCTCTCTTCTGGATTCTCTCCAACTTTCCCATTATCTATTTTAATTGCTTTGGTCAGTTTAAACATGAGCCACTTATTCAGGCTTCAAAACACTGGGGAGTACAAGAGGATTAACCCTCTTTCTTACTGTTACACTGCTGTTTATATGTCCCAGAATCAAGCTTTGCTCTGTGAACAGCAGGACTGTATTGTGGCTGTGTTTTAGCTATGCAATAAAATATGTGTTGAGAAAGAACCAGATTCGCAGCCTGTGTAACTGTAAACATTTCTCCAAATTGACTACAATGTGATCCACCCTACAAAGAATATATACAAAAACAAAGCTTTGAAGCAAGGTATTTCCCAACTTGAAATGGAATAAAATATAAACTACCTAGCAACACTCCAATACTTCTTTTTTTAATTAGCTAGTAAAATACGCCAAGAAAATGTATTTCTCAGCCCCAAGAGATGCCTTTTCTGTGAAGCCTTACCTATTCACCTCCGTGTTCGTGGCAGGAAAATCTCACTTGATCACTTGCATTCCCGTGATGTGGAGAAAGGCCTCCATCCCTGGAGCCTGACAATCCAAGGTTCAAAAGACATCTTTGTCACTTAATAAGGTACACGTTAGCCATACAACATAATCTCCCTGAGCATTAATTGTCTCCTTGGTAAATGGAGATAATACATATTTCATAAGACGGTTGTGAAGATTAGCAAGATGGTGTGTATTAGGTGCTTAGCAGGTATGTGACATTTAGAATCACTCAGGTTATGACAGTTATTAGCTCCTAGAGTTTCCCCTCTATCAACCTGCCTTGCCAGAACATGAATCTCTTGGGAACAGTGACAATTTTTTGAGAACGATTATTTCGGTCACCGCTTCCATTGCCTTGCACGATTCTTCAAAAATATTTGTTTAATAGATAATTTATAAATGCTTGCTGTTTATGAGTCATGCAGGTTTTCTTTGACATCTGTTACCTACTTGCCAATAAGCCTTTTTGACTTCACTGCCTGTCACTTCTCATTGAATAGTGGCCTGAAGCTGGAAGCTAGTAAGGGCACTGTTATTTGAATTGGTGTTAGATGGTTAAAAGTTTAAATATGGTAAATGAGCTATGGATTGAGGCTCTTGTGCTAAAGAAATATTGTTATGTTCAACTTGGAGAAAATAATTTCAAATAAAAAAAAATGTTAGCAATGACCTCAGAATGCCCATTAAAATCAGAGTACATTTGTCACTTGCTTTCAGATGCTTCTCCACACATGGGTATGCAAATATTCCAAAACAACATCTACTAAGGAATAGTATTTTTTTTTTCCTGTGAATAAATGTGCATGCCATGTTAGAGAGCATGAACTGAGTGATAGGACAAGCAATTGTAAAATAAGACTAAATTCAAATTTAAAGGTACAAAGCCCACATTTTATTGTCAATAAAATTTAAAGAGACAGAATCCAGTTTGGGTACTTCCGTTTTATAAGCAATACAATGCCTCTTCCCCTCATTAGGCAGTGTCAGCTGCAGTCAGCCGTTGTCAACAACCAATTTGCTCTGTCAGTGAAGCAAACCCTTATTGAACACAGGGTGCGATTGCTGCAGTTCTCCGTTGTCTTGAGCATGAACTAGAAAAGGAAATAAAATCAAATTTTTACTTTAGGAATTAAGAACCGACAAAATATAAAGAAGAGTGAATTTTCAGGCTAACATAAAAGGCTCTTTTTCATCTTTTCCTAAAACCAGAGGGAATTGCCTATCTGTAGTACACACTGTCTCCAATTAGGCCTTTTAAAACTTGCTCGTTAAATAGAGAGGCCGATACCTATGTGACAGCTATCACCTTGGCAGGCACAGCAAGCAGAGACAGAAATGGTAAGTATAGCCAACCCAGAAGGAAAGGAAATAAAAGGCTATTTTATATCAGAGCCAGTTAGAAACAAGGGAGTTGAGAACATTGAAAAAGAAGGAAAATCTTTGCCCCATCCCTCATATAATCAGCATAAAACAGCTCTGGCCACGTTGGTGCGTACTCAATGAATATTGGCTAATCAACTTATCCAGTGACAGGAAACAGGAGTCTCCGGCTACTGGAAGTATATTCTCCAGAACAGAAGGGCTTTTAAGTGGAGCCAGAAAGCCTTTGGGACTGCGGGAGGCAGAGAATGCAGCTGGACGGAGACCACACCAATCCTTGACGTGATCATACTTGTTAGTCGTCTAAGCCCAGAAAAGCAGATCTGGGAAAGACAGTAAGCTGAGGAAAAGGCTGGCTGGCTCCTTCATTCCTGCATGGAATGATTTCTCTTTTGGCACAAGGATCTTCCAGGTCTGTAGGGCAGGAGATCTCTCAGTTGTCAAAATTCTCTCTTCACTAGTTACTTGCCCAACCAGAAGTGTCAGTCAGGAAGAGAGCTGGTCGCTGCAGCGCAGCTGACCGTTACTCCTCACTGCCGGGGCCTGGAGCATTTTGGAAAGAACCTACTTGTACAGGGTCACTGGGACCAGCTTCAGATCCAGGTGGTGTTCTGAGGAGCCCAGGAGCAGCAAGTGTCGGGGCACTGAGCAGTCAGTCCCTCTGGGTGAGGCAGAAGAAGCTGCAGCGGTAAGAGCTGGGAGAGAGCACAAAGCTCTGCTCTTTTTAATGTGCTTGCACTGGCATTGAACGGAAGATATTTCTTCTTGGAAGCTAGACCCAGGAGCAACCTCGGATACTAGGGGAACAGCTGTGGTAGCTCTTGGGGGATGGCTAAATTCCAGAATTGAGGGCTGGCAATCCGAGTTTTTGGCTCTGAATTGATCATCACACCGAAACTGAATGTTCAACTGGAATAAATAACACTACAACGTCTGTTGTTTCAGGTGCAACATATCCATACTAAGTTTCAAGATACAAGAGCTACTATACTTTAAGTTTCTGCATAACCAAAAGCAGTACAGATACAGATTTTAAAATCCTTACGGAGATTTTCATCTCCGTGCACTAGGACTTGGAGATTTACACTTACAATTTCCATGAACACAAATAGGTGTTAGAGTATGCGCACCAATCCCCTTGTGTCTAAACGAGAACATAACCATATGGATACTAATATAAATACATTTTTAATTCTGATTTTACACAGTTTTAACATAAAATTTTATACACCATTTAGCAAACTCTTTGGACACAAAGATTGTCTCAACTAATTCTCCCCAAGAGAAGCAAATGCATTTATACAAACTCCTATCATTTCTGTAAGATACTGATTTCTTTTGTAAAAAAAGAGGTTTGACTAAATTATTGAAAGTAGTTTAAATGTGTGTTTTTCAAGTGCAAAATGTTCTTTGTTTGCAAACACACCTTCTTTATGTGCAACAACCTCATGGCCCATCAAAGTTTTGTTTTGTTTTTTTCAGGTGGCATTTTAAAAGTGAGTTGTGCATTGATCTTTTTATAGTGCTTTAGCGCCACCTTCTGGAAAAATTTATAAAAGTAAGATTCAGAAACACGTCTTCCAAAACAAGAAACAACTAGTTGAGCCTGCTAATATTCACAAAGGAAAATAAACCATTTTTTTTTAATGAAGAAGAAATAAAAAGAAGACAAAAAGGAGAACTTGTCAAAAATAAATAAAGGTTTTTTGTTTATGTGCTTGTCTGTATAAAAGGCGAACAAAATTGGACTGGATCAACCATGGAAAGAATGAATATTAGATTTAAACCTGATGCAAACCTGGGTTTTTCTACACTGATAATTCAGCTTATTTTTGATGGACACACACAATTCCAAGTTAATAAAAAACTGAAGACAATTGTGTATATATGAGAATAAAATATTCAGGATAAATTACCTCAAGTATGAAAATGTTAGTGGACAAGGTCATTTATGTAAGATTGATGAAAAATACCTCCAAATATAAGTAAAAGGAAGTTGCAATATTTAAATAGATTTAAATAATAATAGGATTGACTTTTTAGAAACACGGCGCCATCACAACATAATCAAAACAGCGCATTCAGTGTTTGAGAAAGAAAATTAAATTTTAAAAATTTAATTACCTTGAATGGGTATAGAATAAAATGCAAAGACACCATCCTCCATAAAAGCAAGTGTGAGTTTATTCTAATATCAAAATACAGCTTCTAACAAAATGCACAGGTCCTCTCAAGACACGGTTTCGGAAAAGCCAAGCCGTCTCAGGCCACTGCTACGAACCATCCCATAAGCACTTCAGCATCAGGACAAGGCATCTTACAAGGTCTCCCAGGCTGGGCCCCCCACCCACTACCTCCTTAAAAAAGAAAGAGAGAAAGCCCCGTTTTATTTAGAGAGCACACTTAAAGAAGCAGCCTATTAGAAATACAGGTTTATTTGAAACAATGAGCGCTTATTGAATTTAAATGTGAGGGTCTGGGACAGTACACTTCAAAAATGTGATGGTGGCCACGAAGCCCCATCACCCAAAGTTTATTGATAATTGTGGAAAGATAAGAAGAATGGTTTAAATCTCCCTATTTTAATCAATCACCCGTTTATTAGGATGCTTTTAGGAATGAATTAGCTTATCTCGCTCAGACCAGAAAAAGGAAATTTAAGGAAAAAGGGTTGAAACATAGTGTTTTAATTGTTCTAGGCCAACAGGCTTGTAAAGGCTCTCTGTTTGAGGAAAACAACACTTAAGAAACAAACATTTTTTTT
Organism: Noctilio leporinus; assembly: GCA_004026585.1. NCBI lineage: Eukaryota > Metazoa > Chordata > Mammalia > Chiroptera > Noctilionidae > Noctilio > Noctilio leporinus. Next base: position 590,567 of record PVIW01000210.1, read on the forward strand.
AAATTGATTATTTCAGTTCCATATTGTAATGTGCTAAAGAACCATTTCACACGTATATGCACCAAACATATGCACAGAGACGCACAAGAGAATCCTTTAATTCTGTCCTCACTTTAAAATTACGTAGTGGCTACTAATTTTAGGTAGGCTACTTTGACCTCTTTCCTAAATTCGAGCCAAATGGTTATTTGCACTTGAATGGTACTTGGAACAATTGCAGATATATATGATATTGCATCATATTGAGATCATTTTTTCTCACCATCAGGAAAGCTGTCAGGGAGGAATAAAAGCTGTTTCTATAAATACCACCAGAAAGGAAAGTTAAAGTGAATACATTTTTTAAACCAGGATTTCAATCATTTTTATATCTATTCCACAAGAAAAGCCATAATATTATATACATAGCTCTTTCCACATTCTCCGGTGCTATAATATTATCTTCATGATGCACATGCACAGCTCCTATTAAATACGAATGGTGACTCCACACATACATCCTGAGGACACGGTAGCCCTGAGCAGCTTTAACTCCACACATAGGAATGTGGAAATATGCTTTTCTTGATGTGCTTTAGCCAAGCATTAAAATGGATTATATATCCATTAATGTTCCTCATGAAAACAGATTGGACTGTCTTCAAATTATATGGATGGAGAATAAGGAAATGGGCTCCAAGTCATCACCAATTCAAACTGGTTTAAAAGAATCTAAGAACAGTTGATTAATTCCCTACTGGCTGTGTCTACATCATACATCTTTACCATTATACATCACACATCTCGTGCATAAAAGAGTGTGATTATATAATTTTGCCAAGCTTTATGATCCAATGTGTATAAATGAAGGCACATTTAATATATAAAACCTAAATGATAACATCTGAGCTCCATCTCTACTCTTCTTCCGTGTCTCCCACCTATAGCATACATCTCAGGTCCTCTTATAGTTGTTTCTGGATATGACTGGAAATGTGAGTATCCTGCATATATCCTCATATTTGTCTCCTTGTCATCTGGTAAACAAATTCACAACAGGATGTTATGATATTAAGTTAAAAGAATGATTGATTTCCACTCTATTTTGCTATATCCCAAGAATATTTTACCTCAAGTGCTGTCTTGACATTTAAAACATTCTTTCAAAATATGTTGGATTTTATTTATATTTAAATAAATTTTATTTAGTGCCTGTTGGAAGTATAGAAAAGACAAAGAAGAATCACAACTACTAAAAGATGGAAGATTCATGAAGAAAGAAACCATGTTTTCAGGACTCTAAACATGACCTGATTCTTGAAGCCATATATATATAATGTGAAAACATTATATATGCACTCATATAAAAAGGTTTAAATGGAAGTAGAGAAACAATATTTTAGAAATTTCTGTAATGCAGAATATTTATAATTTTCATTCCATATTGGTCTTAAAACACTATCTTAACCTTAAAAGTATTTTGTGCCTACAAAGTTACAAATGATATACTCTGGTTTCTCTTCAGCTCATATAAGTTTTTCACCTTTTACAAAGTTACACATTATGAGTTACAGTCATGCTGAAAATTTAAAGTAGCCTTTCCTTTTAAGAGAAAAAAATGTCACATTTCAACTTTAAAAATAGTTATAAAAATGAAAAGTTTCCTTTAAGTATCTTTTCTTATATTATTTCTTACTGATACCATTTAACCCTTTACACTATAAACATTATACAAAAGAGACTGTCTATTGATTAACAAATCAAAATCTGAAAATAACCCAAACATTCTTTAACTGATGAATGGGTAACCAAAATACTGAAAATCCATACAACAAAATACCATTCAGCCTTCAGTATGACAAACTATTGTTACACACAACTGAGATCATTCTCAAAGACAGAATGAGAGAAGCCAGCTTAAATAATTATACCCTGAATGTTTTCACTTATATGGCATTCTTAAGGAAACAAAATTATAGTAATGAAGAACAAATCAGTGTTTCCCAATGGAAAGGGAATGAAAAGAGGGTGTGGCTGTCAAATGATACCATGGTGGAGTGTTTTGGGCATAATGTAGCTGTCTGTATTGTGATGATGGTGAAAAACATATGCTTATAATTTATATAACTGTCAACCAGAATAAAAAGTTAATTTTCCTATATGTTAATTCAAAAAACATAAAGGTGCTTTTCCACTATTATACAAAGAAGACTAGAATTTAAAAGTATATGATAAGTCATTGGTAAGAAACAACTGAATACATATTTTACCCACTTAATTCATTTCCTCGACAAATGTTTATTGAAAGACTACTATATCTTCCTATTTTGGTGAGGAGAGTCACATACATCTCTTCTTCTGTGGAAATTCATGGTATGTTGATTATACTTTCTCTCCTCTAACTTCATTTAACCCATTTAATCCAGACATTACTGCTACCATTGCCCAGAAACTGCACTTACAGAGGTCCAGTGACTTCCATATAGTGAAACCATTTTTGAACTTACTAGAATATCTTTAGGCACAGTTATTCTCTTTGTCTTCCTCAACTTCTGAGACACTACCACCCTTGTTCTTTCCCCTATCTCACTAATCATGTTTTAGTTTCCTCCTTTGCTGGAGAGTTCCCATAAGTCAGATTTCTCATTGTTTTCCTGCCTGAGTGTTCAGTCTTTCAGCCTCTTCTCTATTAATATTCACTTCTTATATAACTTCATTAAAGGACTCCTAAGTTAATATACCTAGTGCATCTTCTTCATTAATTCCCATAATTCTCTATCAAATTTCCTACTTAACATTTGGGTGTCTAGGTATTTCCAAAAGAAATAATAACTCTTGATATTTCCATCACTACAACTAATAATGACAATCAAAAATATAAATAAATAACTCTTACTCTTTGTATACTCTTATCTGTCTTCAGAAATGTCAATGCCTTTATTCAGGTCAAATCTTCGGGTCAACCCTGACTCTTCTGTTTCCCTTTGGGAGCACAGGTATACAAGTAAGCTGAAAAAATATATATTAGACAAACAAAATACATATAACTATAGGTCATTTGTCTAATTAGAGTAAGACAAAACCATTGTTTTACACAATGAATTATCAAATTGGGTTTATGTGGAAAATATGTTGGATGTGATGGTCGGTAGATAGAAAAAGAGACATAGTTACGGCACTAGAATGGTATTGCAGGAGAGAAATGATGACATTCCCATATTCCAGATTGTGTGGAAACTAATAGGACTTATTTATGTATAATATTTGAAGGGCTTGTAATTCATATAACTGAACAAGTAGTAATTTCACTGAAAAACAACCAGTGTTGTTTATTTTTGTTTCTTTTCTTGGAGAGATGGGTAGAAATTATCTACAGGGAGGAGGCAGTTATCAGTTAAGACAAGAAGGTGGAGAGAACACTGAGATATTTATTGGGATACAGTGGAGATTTCCAAACATAAAGGAGCAACTCCAGAAGATACCATCAATGGTTTAGAAGGTGCAGGAGTACAGCCCAAGGATAAAGTTTGATGAGGTGTTACAGAGAACATGAAACAACAGATCATACATAGGCCAAAAGTGGACAACTGGATCTTTAACTGACTCAAACAGGAATCAAAAGTGTACAGAGTTAGATACAATGACTTTGTTGAGGAATGCTGGGCATTCATGTTATCATTTGATCTGGTTGACGGAAATCTCTGATGCTTGAAACACTGCATCATCAACATCCATACTTGGATATTAGAAAATTCTAAGACTGTCAACTATACACACTACATGAGCAGGTTAGCAGCAGATCCACAAACAGTAAACAGTCTGAGCCTTCTGCACGTCAGTTAATTCAAATATTTGACAGGTGTGTGGCTTAAAAACAAAAAACTTCGGGGACTATTGACAGATGTAACCTGCCTAAGCTTCCAGATTAGAAAAGAAACCTAATAGGGAAAAAAGAAAGATAATGGGAAGTTTTTTAGAAGATAAAGCATAAAAATGTGTCAACTTCTGGCATGATTAATTACTTCTTAAGTTAAATCTAGGGTTGAATTATTTAGCATACAACCTTAGTTGTTGGGGTTAAAACTTTTGGCTTATTCCTGGAATGTAGCAAAATGCTGCTCCCAAGTAGACACAACAGTATTTAGTTATTTTTAAAAGGGGGGGGGGGCATTTATTATTCTGAACCTGTCTTAATCAGAGGGAAAAGCACATCCTAGAAGAATTTCAGACGACATTTCAGATCCCACTAATCATGACTGGTCACCTGCTCTTGGCCCAGCTGCCTCCAAAGTATGTTTCTGGGGACAATTGAGCCCCAATGTGACTACATTAGAAAGAGCAAATGAAGAGAAAGAAAAATGACTAATGAACAGATCCCCAGGAAGGTTAGGTGTCCTCTTAATGAATTGTAACTGATGAGTATGTACATGTCAGTGTGGTATGTGTGTGTGTGTGTGTGTGTGTGTGTGTGTGTGAAGTATATCTGTAAATACATTTAAGTCATTTTGTAAACATGTTTTTCCTCCTTGTCAAATGTCTCAATTTTGTTTATGGGACCTATTGTCCGTCATAGAAATGTTTAATATCTTTGTAAGCAACTCTGTCAACTACTTCTTTTATACTTTCTGGCTTTATGTCATGCATAGAAAAGTTGTCTTCCATCAAAGATTCTAAAAAATTCTGTTTTCTTCAACTGTTGTCAAAATTTTACTTTTTAATATTGCATACTTTGCCCTATCTGAAATTGATTTGGGTGAGGTATGAATTTTCATTATATTTCTCCCCAAAAGCTAGCTAGTTTTCTCAGCATCATTTGTTGAATAGCCAATCTTTTATCCATGAATTTGAAATACTACATCAAAAAAAAAAAATGCTTTCTGTTCATTTCAAAATATGAACAGAAGCAAAGAAAGGATGGAGATAAACCTGTCAACTTCCATCCAAACTGTACAGGGAGGATTACAGGTTTTTACCACCACCCCGCCACCACCACCACCACCAATTAGATGAACCAAAATAACCTCATACATAGACAGGAGCCTTCAAATTGGAAGTAAGAAGACCTGAAAGTGTCTGTATCTCATTTTCTCAGCCCCTTTTAGCCACAGGCTCTATAGAGATATTTTGCTGATAAATTCTAGCCCGATTCTGCTCAGCAGTCAGAATGTTTTTCATCCATACAAATAATTATCGATCTCCTACTGTATGCCATACAATGTTCTAGGAACAGAAGAAAAATGGTTGAGACAAAACTGAGGCTTTTATTACACAAGCAAGGAAACAACATAATTTATACAGTGGTGAGTACAAAGAAGAAAAGTAAACAAGGTGGTGAGATTGAAAGTGACTAGGTCTGCTATAGGGACTTTCAAACAAGTGGTCAGGGAAACTTCACCTGAGGGCTGAGCAGAAGCCCAATCCTGAGAGCCTAGAGGCTGAGTATTTCTGGTAGAGGCAGCTTCAAATGCAAATCACAGGGGCTGGAATGAGTTTAGAATGTGAAACATTGAAGAGAAGAAAAGGCTGGAGGGCAGTGAGAGGTAGCAGTGGGGAGGGTGAGAAATGAGGTGGGAGAGCTGAGCAGGCCAGCAGATCACGTAAGACAACAGAGGCCATGGTAAGGAGCCTGGAGTTCAGGCCCCCTCGTGGGGGGTTCTTCTTTTTTTTTCTTTCTTCCTTTCTTTTTTATTTTTTCTGGTTTTCTTTTTGGCTGGTCAGAATATTTTAAGTATTTAGTAGGAAGTTGAATTAAATAGAAGGCAAGTCCATTCTTTGAGTCAACATTTTTTTATTTATTATTGTTATATTACAATTGCTTCATCCTGCCCCCCTCCCATTGCTCTCCCTTATCCCCCACTCCCTTCTCTCACAGTCGATCCCCACCTCCTTTCCATGTCCGTGGAGCTTTCACATTAGCTCCTCGCCTAAACCCTGCCCCTTCTGTCCCCCTACTTCTTACCCCTCCCCTCTGGTCACTGGCATTCTGCTCCTTTTTTTGTTCCATGTCTCTGGTTCCATTCTGCTTGTCTGTTTGTTTTATTCGCTAGTCTCCTGTATTAGATGAGATCATATGGTCAGCTGCCCGAAACTCAGACCAGCATATATACGCCTGAGATTCTTCATGAGCTTCCTGTTTTAACTTTCATTACTGCTGCCATCACTATCCTTGCTTAGCCGTTACCTGCATCTGGCCCTACTGGAGTCACCGGTTGTGATGATCAGTGGGGAAATGACTCTTCTATCAGAGCTTGTATGAAAAATGCAAATATGACCTTGTCACTACTTTGTTGCTTCTGTGAACTTTTTCCTGATGCTATTTCTTTTTCCAGTGTTTCACTGGACTCTTATTACGTTAATAATAATGCTTAATATTTATCAAGATCACTTAGTATGCACCAGGCAATGTTTTGGGAGTTTCACATGTATTGAGTCCTCGAATCTTCACAACAAACCTGTGGAGCAAAGCCTATCATTAGTCCCACTAAAGATGACGGATCTGAGGAGTAGACTGCCCAGGGTCACACAGCTAGTAAGAGGGGGACCCAGGCTCTGAGTGCAAGGAGTAGGTCTCCAGAGCACAAATGCAGCACCATCATGTTTGCTTCATCCCCAAAGCTCTTGTCCATAATACTGCGTATTTCACTGATGCTGAATTTTTTTTTGAGAACTAGCAGAGCATAATTATTTAAGAAATGCAACTTCCTAAGAACAGGAGTCTACAATGTGCCTATTATCATTCTTTATACATGTGTTTCTTTATTTAACACTCACAGCAACCCAATAACACAGGCATTTCTTCTGTCTGGTGCCATAACCAATTTCTAATATCACTGCATTACTACTTCTCAATATCTAACAATGCCCTAAGCACCCCCTAAGGAGAACCTGGGACAGAGCCCTTAGGTGTTCCTTAGGCTGAAGGACTGAATGTTTTTACCTAGGTGGTGAACATTCAGTCTGGCCATCAGTCCGGGCTGAGGGTCAGTGGCAATTCTCCTGAATAATGGAAGATAACAGCTATCTAGTGTCCCTCGCTGATTGGCTCACTCATTATTGGAGCTTATTGGTTTAGAGCAGCAATTAGGCAATCTTTTTGATACACAAAATATATTCAATCATGTTCACTGAGTGAATAAATAGTGACCCAAAAAGCTTAATAAATTTAACCACTAGTCCTATTATTTTTATTTTTCTAGAAATACAAATATAGCTCTACTTATTCTCTTCCATTCCCTTGGTTGACTTTTATCTGAACACATGCATAGCATGTACTATGGACCAGGTTCTGCTTTCAGCACTTAACAAATAATTTGGGATTCTGAGATTCTCAACAACCTAGTGAGGTAGGCATGATGATGCTCCCCTTTTACAGATAAAGAAAATGAAGCACTGAGATTCATCTACCTTCTAAATTCACAAAGCTAATAAATAACAGATCCCAACTTCAAATGCAAGAAGCCCACCTCTAACTTCTTAGTTATGAACCACCTTAGTTCTGCCTTAATATGAGTAGTTTCATCACTGAGAAATTCTTCATGCCTCATCACTTTGATGGCAAAGTGAGAGGACATTTATGGTTATGCATAGATTATAGTAACTTGAAGCCACTGACCCTTGTGGTAATTTCTATTTTTTCCAGAATTCACTCTCCACATAAATACAGAAATACCAAGAACTTCCTATACTCTGCCCACAAGTCAGTCCTTCTCAGAGGTTTCTTCTTCTAATGGCATCATTCTTGGTGAACCCTACAATTGATGGTATCCCACATGTCCCCAGGTAGCTCCAATTGCCTCCAGCCTTGTAGCCTGTTACCATTATGCCCACTGGATGGTCACTGCTAACAGTGGAGCCAGATATTGAGAGCCTGATAGCCCATCTAAAATAATAGCAATCCTCCAAGATATAAAATATGCTGTCTCTATGGATTCCTAAGTCATAGAGAAGGATGTGCTCTCTTCACAGATATCCAGAGACTAACCCCAACAAAGCTGCTTGGACCTGAAATTTCACACTCTCTCTAGTGACACAGCACTTGCGGTTCACATGTCTGCCCATTTCCCTGGAGGATTCATTGGATCTGAATAAGCTTCCAAATCAGCAGCTTCCTGTACCCAACACCAGTGCCCCTCTCAGGTGGGCCAGCCATGCTGCCACCTGGCCACCAGTTCACGCTCTTCCTTTCAGAGCCTTCTTCAATTCTTTCTAATATTCTGACATTGTCTTGATTCACTCTAGTAGATCAGACTTTTTATATTTTATGTTAAAGCTTAGTGGGACAAAAGAGGTCAAGGTTCTAATGGTTCCTTGTTCTTTTCTTCCAGGAAACTTTGACTTTGCACAGCTTTCATGGGGTAGAAAGTGCTTCCCAGTTTTACCAGGCAAACTGCTCAAAGAATGCAATTACCTAACATCATCACCTGAAGGACCTACAGCCTCACCCTTGCCCATCCAAAACAACTTACTGTATTTTTCTTTGAGATTTTCTTAGTCTGCCATTGTGACTTTTTTCTGTCTTTACCACATCCCAAAATTTAAGATTCTAACTACACAGATTATTTGGAAGTATTATGTTCAAATCTATAATTCACTGTCCATAAACTCCAGAAGATCTTCCCCTTAGCCCCTAAGCTTCTTTTGTTTTTTAAAAATCATTTTAACTTCTTAATTGTTCCCAAACCAGTTTCTTAAACTTTGCTCTTATTATATTCAGAAATGAATAAATTAAATAAATTACATGCAATATATGTGTTTATTCCACTCCAATAATGAAAAGTATCTATGGTAACACTTTCACAATGATTCCCCAAAATCAACACCTATACTTTAAAATATTCACCAGGAAGAAAAAAACTTAACAATATTACTGTTTCCTAAAGCTCAATTAGCATTTGTGACTATAATTTTTTAAGAGTTAGAGTAGTCTGAGGCTTATTAGTGGACTAATCCCAATTCTAAATTAACTTGGAAATTAGTTGTTTTATGGCCACACATATAGCTCTAAATCCTACAGCACCTTCTTCAAAATAGGAGATTAGAAACAAGTGAATTTCTTGTTTGCTGTGGAAAAAGAGAATAGAAACCAGCTTAGTCTTTGTAAGCAACAAATCTGGAAGGAAGTAGGAACAAAGGGGAGTGGGGTCATTTACAATTGACCTTCATCTGGTTTCCTAGAGGAAAGGCTTCAAGTCGTTTTTAACTCTATATCCAGGCTTCCCAGAAAAACAGTAGTCTATGGACTAGTGTCTCCTCAGCTTCGTGTCTGTCTAATCAGACACATCAGAATGTGACCTTATTTTAAATAATTTCTGGCAGACATAACTAAGTAAAAATGAGATCATACTGGATTAGAGTGGGCCCAAAATCCAATGACTATTGTCTTTGTATTCATGTATATTCATGTGCAATAAAATGAACCAAATACAATGTATAAGCAATTTATAAGAGAGGCCAAAAAACATATGAAATAATACTCTAATTTACTGGTTATTTAGAAAAAAATACGTATTAGGATCACCAAAACATTATCATTTCATAATAATTCAGTTGGCAAAAAATTTTTAAGTTGCTTGGTATCAAATGTTGGCAAAGTAGAGAAACTTCAGTAATGTTTAATCACTGATGGTGGGTTTGGGAATTGGTGCGATCACTGAGAGAACATATACATTAACATTGTTTATGAAAAAAATTAAAGAAAAACTATACGAATGTCTATAGCATGAGAATAGATAAAGGGTACATTTATACAGTAGGAAAAAAGAATGTAGACAAATCTCACAAACATAATGTTGGATTTAAAAATATAAAAATGTAAATTAAAGCCAATTATAAAGAGATTTAAGCATTCAAAAAAAACACTATGTATAACTCAGGGGTACATAGAAAATTGTAAGGAAGTTCATGATAATACTAAACAACAATGTTAGAATAATTGTTACTTATGAGGAGAGATGGGCTATGCACCGGCAAGCATTTGCAAAGGAGATTTAACTGTATCAGCAAAGTGTTTCCTTGAGCTGAGTAGTAAGTAATGAATACTTGATAGAGTGTTCCATATATCTTTTTGGATGTCTTACATGTTACTAGTTTAACCTAAAAACCAATAATATATTAGTAAGCAACGTCAGAGCTCCCAGTATATTTATTTTTCTCTCTTAATTTTTTCTTATCCTTGTACCTCTTCACCCTTCTTGCTGCCTCATTCTAACATATATTGGTTCACTTCCCATTGACTTCCAGCTACATGATTCAAAAATGTATATATTTCTTTGTATGTACAGTTCACATATAATTTACCAGTGTTCTAAATTTTTAAAAGGACCACATTATAGGACATGTATATATGGATAGGTAATTTACTTGATTCTAATCATTGAAAGGATGAAAATATTGGAGCAATTATTCTTCTTTGAATTCATCTATTTCCATGAAATCTCATTAGTTGAATCCAATAGCCCTCTTAATCCCTGAGGCAAGCAAAAACTCTTACCTAAATCATTTTATGAAGTTTAACAGACAGACTAATTTTCCAAAAGTTTAAGCTTTTCTATTAAAGTCTCTCTTCAGGTGGGCTTCTTTTGTTGTCGTTGCTGTCATTCATTTGTTTCTAGATAAGAGTATATGACACTCTAGCTCACACCTTTCTGTCATATGGACATTAAGCTTTTCCTTTCTAATCTGAATTTATTACCCAGCACCTGGGTACCATTTCAGCCACTTCTCTAAGGACCTAGTAGTAATTTTAGCAATCATAATGAACAGCAGCACCTAGTTTCTACAAACTTTATTTTCCCCTCTACTCTCCCTTTATTAAATAATTGTAGAAATTTCCCTTCTCCTCAGATCAAGTTCATGAATGAATTTGCAATTGTCATTTTGATTGGCAGTGGAGACAATGTTAGCTTGTTATAAATGATCCAAAATAAAATAGATCTCAGATTTGCAGAACTCAGTTTATTGCATGTAGTAGGAAATTCACATAGCACATGTAGTACATTTTCTTAGTACTTTATATGCGTTTGTTGAAATTGAAAATGAAGAATAATCATACTGACCTATAAGAAATATGCCTTTTTAGTTTAGTTAATCAGGGTAAAATGCCAATGTTGCCTTGTGTAATGCTTAGACACAGTTTAAATAAGTTAGCAAGTGAATATTTAGTGACAGAAAGTGTTGAAGTTAAAATTAGACCTAATTTAACTCATGGAAGTATGTTTGAGAATGCACATGGTTTTTAATGAAATAAAATAATGATATTAGAGCATGAAATCTATGCACTGCGTTCGACTAAAAGCAATTTTAAATTTGATGCCATTGTATTCCTGGGTTTTATATCTCCCAGGGGTATCTTTTGGAAAGAATAGTAATAAAGGTTAATGGCAGAAACATAAAGTTCTGAAATATTTTTAAATTCTAAAGCTCCTTAATAAAATGGAATGAGTAAAAGGTTAGAAGCCTAGGTTCTAGTTTCATATATATTTTTTTAGTTTCATATTTTTTAATTGATTTCCTTATTACTCATATCCACCATGTGCCTTTGGGAGAAATGGAAACTTTCACATGGTGTTAAAATGGACGCATAGCAATGCCTGTAACTGCTGCAGGATCTTGCCCTAGATTATATAATGACACAGACAAAATCATTGTTATGAAATGGTGTTATTTCATTTTATCAATAGCACCTTGGTCATAATTGATTGTGTAGGAATTGACAAATGAGATCAAAATAGCCAACCACAGATCAATATGTAAGCTTATACAGAGGACAAGAAAGAAAACTCTGTCTAATATTTTAGCAATAAATTAACTAACTCATTAAGATAACCACTGAGGGAGTTGGAATTCAATAACAGAAATAGCCAACTGCTTGGCAGTCGACACTTGTCAAATAAATGATTAAAATGACTAAATAAATGAATGAAATAAAACACATGTACAAAGAAGGACCCATATGGCTAACACACACAAAACAAGGGTAAAAGCTGCTAGGCAGTGGAAGTCATAAATAAGTTGAATCCAGAGAATAGTGAAGAGGACGGTGGTCAATAGAAGAACAGTTAGAGGTGGATAAAAAACAAAGCTGGGATGGAGTAATCTTACAGGAACTTACCAATTTGAAATTGACTTTCTAAGAAATTTTCAGGTTTTCCACAAGACCTTCAGAGAGTTTTCTGTTTCCTAACCTACCTGGATACTCATCACTTAGAGAAATTACAAATTCTATAGTCTGAACGAATGTAATTAATGTGACAAGTCAGTAATATTATTAAAAAGAAAAAATAAATTTGCAAATACAAAAAACTTGCCAAAGCCCTGAAAAGGAAGGTAGACAAATGGGCAAAATCAGCATCTAGTGCATACAGAAAATAAGGAAATGACTTGGAGAATGCAAAGATAGCCAAAGAACACTGGAAGTACAGCAAAATGTGCTTGGGATGGATCTCAAAGAACAAGTAGAAATTAGACAAGTAGTGAAGAAGCAGGGCATTCTGGGTAGCAGGGGAAGATGTGAAAATGTTGAGAACTTGAAAATACAAACTGTTTAATGAGAAGGATGCATGAGAAATACATAGTGTGGGGAATGCATGCTTTTAATGGCACAATGTATGTATGTCCTAATATGGTAGGTCATTTAAATTATTTTTTGAAAATGTCATTGATTACAGTGGAGAACCACCTATTTAGTGGTTACGATCTAAAGTGAACTTTCAAAATGAAAATCATGTACAGGCAAAGGCCCTTAGTAAATACCAGGTTAGCTACTGATGTACCTTCTCTTGGTATATAAGTCCAGCACAGCTGTTTTTCCCCTTATCTTGGAACAAATAGCAGGTGTTTTGGTTGCAATTTAGATGAAGTTTCTGGCTTCCATTTTGGACCATGTGTATAAAAAGTACACACCTTTAAAAAGTAGATTATCCCATTCACTGTGGCACTATTCTCACACCATGGCAAACCACTGAGACAACAGACGGGCAGCAAATTCATATAGGTTGTCATGGTAACTCTGCAGCAGATACTCATTGATTGGAATGGTGAAGAAATCCCCTGCAGTACAAGGTCTGTCCTGAAAGTATCAAGCCACTGTCAATGTAATTAAAAGTTTGTACAGCTGATACTTTTGGGACAGACTTCGTAAGTACTTGTATTTTTCTCAGTTTCTTTTTCTCCAGATTTCATGTAGTTGATTTGTAACATATGTTAAGTGAACATATCTGGTCTTCTACAGCATTTGTCTTCAACATGCACTCTTGATGCAGCAAATATTTATTGTGTGTTCTCTACAGGCCAGTCTTTGTCCAGATACTAGGAATAAGAACTGTGATCAAAAACTGAAAATGTAATTGAATATTGTGTTAGAATAAATAATTACTGATAAGATTGGAAGGAAAGCCATAGGCATGAAGGGGAGTATATGTGAAGAATTTCAACAGTAAGTAAGGATTTTGAGGTAGATTTTATTTGAGAAAGTGACATTTGTGCAGAAACCTGAAGAAGAAGAGCAAGTAAGTCATCTGGTTTTGAAAGAATGATAGAGACTTTCAGAGTCAGAGGGGAAGCAGGGAGGCCAGTTAGGAGATTATGAAAAAATTATCATTGTTTAGACAAGGCAGGATAGTGTCATACCTAAATATATGCTGAAGATGTTTGTGAGAGAAATCCTGACTGGGAATATAGATTTGGGAAAAAAATTTTATTAAAGAAATGTAATTAAATTTTTCATGAACAAATAAATCAGGAAATAAAGGTATATTCATGGGCTGAATCCAAATCAACAACATAAAATATCAACATAGAATCTTGAGAGAGCAGGTAAGTTGGTTAGCCATTTAATTAACATCATTGCAGATCTGTAGCAAAGAGGTAAACTCCCTTTCATAACTAAGCAAGAACTGTTAATGACAAACACAAAATGACTCATTCTCATAACAAGACAGCATATTTATATAGAGAGGGTAAATGGGAAGGGTCATCACTGCCCAGAGATGTAAATTTTACCACAATTATAAACCAGTTAGAAATAAGAAATGTTATAATCTAAAAACTATAGTCCAGACACCTATTTTGCAGCCATGTAAAATTTAGTTTTTCATCAGAAAAGTAAACAAAACCAATAAAGTTACAGGACATTGATAATGCTCAAATGATATCACTTCAATTAAGCAATCTTACCTGAAAGATGATTTTTCATTTGCCTAAATCAGCTAATTTGTTACTATCTCCCCTGCCCTTCCCCTAATCTTGCATCATCATTCAATTACTCTTTTTCAAAGTTATGGTTAGAGGTGTTTTTAATTTTTATTTGATTGATTTGAGAGAGAGAGCAAGAGAGAGAGAGGGATTGATTTGTTGTTCCACTTAGATATGCTTTCATTGGTTGGTTCTTATATGTGCCCTGACTGGCGATCAAACCCATAACATCCGTGCAGAAGGACAACGCTCTAATCAACTCAGCTACCCCATCAGGACCAGCAGTGCTTTAAAGAAAAAACCCTGAAAATGTCTAGTTCTTAACTGCTAGTAGTGTTTCCATGCCTAAGTTTTTTAACATCCTCTATAATTTCTTTCATTTTCCAGCTGTGTCTTTTTTCAATTTTATTAGCATTTCGTCTTCCATCAGGTTTCGGATCTAAGGAAGAGGCACCAATGTCCTAGGTATAAGAAAAACAGCCATGTCCTATAGGAAATATTTTTCAAAATCTTGGATAATAATCTTGATCTTGAAGAATGATGTTTTAGTAAAGCTATATCTAAGAATGTCTTACATTTCTCATTGGCAACTTAAACCTCACTTAAAGTCACTAATGGGCCATATGATGCACTTGGAAATCAACTAGGTCAATTATTAGAACATCTAATTTATTTTCCAGTTTTAGTATGAAATAGTTATGCGATGCTCATCAGGACTTAAATTATTCATTTTTGTAAAAGGAAGCTTATGAGTTTTAAATGATAATCATGTTTTTGAAAAAATATTTAAAGCTTAAAATAAACTGCTGATGCATTCAAATAACTGCTCTGTTAAATTGCAAGAAACAATTCCTTACATGCTTCAGTGGGATATTTAATACCATTGAATCAGGGACCATTTTCTGTAGAATGAAGATAATAAAACCTACCTTGAAGTGTTGCGTGATTATCGAAGATAATGTAGGTGAAAGCCCCAAGCACCATCACTAATATATAATAGATGTGTAATAACATGGAATAGCAAATAATTGAGGGAATAAATACATGTGCAAATATTTCTGTAGGGACAAATTTATTTAAGGCAGACTTGGACTGAGCATGCAGGCTTGGACTGAGCATAGGTGCAACAGGAAAACAAATTTAAATAATAAAGCAGGCAAAAATGTAATACAATAAGGATAAGTATGAATTAAACTGGAAATCATAGCCCATCTAACAACATTCTAATTAAAATGTCTTTTAATCAGTAAAGCTTGCAAGCTTGTTAATGATCATGTAGTGACATCTGAACTAGAAGGGCCTCGATATAAAAAAGTAACAGGTTTGGATATTAATATGCATATAAAGTGGGTAGGGCTGGGACACTTATTACTACATTTCTCAGGTTTCTAAGAGCATAAGACTTGGATTCCAAGCATTAGGAGAAAATAATATTGGTCCACTATCAGCAAAGATTCAGTTGGGAAACAAAATCAGAGCAGGCATTTCAAACAGAAGAGATTTAATACAGGAGATTAATTACTCAAATGTTAAATAACTGGAAGAATGCAAACTCCACAGTAATCCAGCAATAACAGCTGCAAAAGCTAACAAGTAGGCTTGAAAGAGCAAAAGGAAAGACATGGTGTTGCCAGATCCCACAAGTCTAGAAAAGATGAGACATAGAGTTGGTGTCTAGTCTTCTGAAACTGTAGTAATGTATTCGTGCTGGTACCTCTGAGGTCACAGGCCCAGTGTATGAAGCAGAACAAGAAGCTGGAGGCTGGTGGCACCAGCTTCTGTGAGGGCAACATTGGCAAGAATAGAAAAATAAAAGGAAGGTAGCTTCTTCCTTTATGCGATGTCTTCCAATCTCTCCTTAATGCCTCCTTTAATCAGAACCTAAGACAAAGCCAGGGAGCCAGGGAATCTGGAAATCTAGTTTGCAGGATCTCAGCCCTAGATTTGCTGGATTTGGGTAGATTCAGACTAAGACACAAATAGTTGAATGACTGTCTCTCAGTCTTTTTCTCTGTAAACCTTGCTGAATCTTTTTCATCATAGCAGAAGTGAATGATCTTATTTGTGAAACGGCACATAGGCAGCAGCTCACACTGCAACTGCACCTGAAGTACTAGGAACTTTCCTTCTTTAAAACAGCAAAGTCATGAGTGGGACAGCCCTCCCTTCCACCCTTTTGTCCTTTTTCAAAGTTAAATTCAATTTATGGTAGAAGAAGAAAACTCATGTATTAGTGTTCTGTTGCTGTACAGTAAATTACCTCAAAACAAACTTAAAAGCTTGAAACAACATAAATATTTCTGCTAGGTTTCATGTCCAGGATCCTGGGTACCAGTTAGCTAGCTCCTCTGTTCAGCATTTGATAAGGCTGAAATTAAGTTGTCAGTCACTCTCTGATTCTACCTGAGGCTCCAGATCCTCTTCCAAGTTCACTTATTGTTGGCAGAACTCAGTTTTTTTGAGATTACAGGGCTCAGTGTTTTCTGGCTAATTGCTGGCCAGGAAGTTCTCTTAGTGTCTGGAGGCTGCCTCTTTCCATCAGCGATTCACAACATAGTTGTTTGTTTGCTTGGGTCTGTTTCCTTTCTGAAAAAATCTACATCATCAGAATTCTAAGTCCAACAGGAACATGTCTCTCTGATATTTTCCTCTAACAATAGCTAGAGAAAGTCTCTCCTTTTAAAGTTCTCTCTTGGGCCCTGGTTAGTGGTGCAGTGGGTAAGGCACTGGCCTGTGAACCCAAAAGTTGCTGGTTTGTTTTCCAGCTGGGGTACATAACTAGGTTGCAAGCCAGTTCTCCAGCCAGGTGGAAGGCAACCATACATTGATGTCTCTGACCCTCTCTGCCTCTCTCTCTTTTCCCCTCTCTTTAAAAAATAATAAATAAAATCTTTTTAAAAAATGCTCTCTCTTAAGTTGGGAAAAATCCAAAATAATAATTCTTATACCATAGTTACACTAGAATGAGATCTCATCATATTCACAGGTCCTATCCACATTCAAAGGAAAGAGATTTAACAGTGTGCACACCAAAAAGTGGGCTATTTTATGTTCCTCCCTGCCACACCCTATTATGATCTTAGGCAAGGACTTGTTCTCTAAAAAAGCCTATGATATTTTTATTAATAACTGTGACCTACTTTACTTTTTGCATTTGTTCTTAATTGTTCAAAAATGCTTAGAGAAGAATAGGTGAGTGATTAGGCTACCTTAAATAAATGAACCCCAAATCTTTAAAATAGACCTCAAACTAACCTTTCAGGACCCAAATATTAGGTGAAGATATCAGCACTGCTAGTGTAGCTAGGACTGGAGCTCGCCAACCTGTGACCAGACTCTGGCCTGTTAGAGGTATCAAAATGCAATTAGTTTCCTCAGATAATAAGGCTGTATCTGTGTTTACAAAATAATAGATTCACCTTAGCCCTTGTCCATTACCTTAAGTTACATGAGCAGAGAATTATTTACAATAATATCCAAGATATGGAAGCAGCCTAAGTATCCGTCAATAGGCAATTGGATAAAGATGTGGTACACATATACAATAGTACTATTCAGCCACAAATAAAATAAAATAAAATCTTACAATTTGCAATGACATGGATGGACATAAAGGGTATTATGCTAAGTGAAATAACTCAGAGGAAGAAAAATGCCACATGACTTCATTTATATGGGGAATCTAAAAATACAAAATTAATAAACAAACAAAACAGATACAGATTCAGATACAGAGAACAAACCGATGGTTGCCAGAGGGTAAGGCAGTTGGGGGCCAGTAGAAAGGGAAAGGAACTAAAAAGGGAAATTAGTGGCTACAAATAACCATAGGAGTATAAAGTATAACATAGGAATATAATCAATAATGTTGTAATGACTGTGGAGGGTGCCATGTGGGGGCTGGAATTACTGAGGGAAATAACTTTATAAAGTATATAGGTGTCTAGCCACCATTTTATATACCTTAAACTAATATAAAATAACACTGAACTGCAACTATAATTTAAAACATAAAATTCAGAATTTTTTAAAAGACAGAAAGAAGAAGTTAAGGTAGGATAAAGAGTTATCAGCTGGGATCAGAACAGTGTCCTCTGTTACTCCTGATGGGCAGGCAACTTGGCTTCCTGAAGGCTCATTGACCCATGTAAATAAGCTAAGCCTTTTACCAAAACCAAGAAGAGGCGCTGAAATAGGGGAAGTTTCAATGTATAGGTTCTTTTAAATCTCATGTGAAACTTGAAATTAGGCCTAAAAGTAATGCATACTTAACATTGCAGCCACTGATTCCTACAATTCCAGGATGCACCAGTCATGTTTTAACCTGGAGAGTTGGCATCCAGGGGACCAATCCCCTGTAAATACTACAAATGCTATCTAAGAGTTGTACAGTGTAGTGGATACTAATTTAAACATTACACAGTACATTTTTTTATAAATTAACAATATATTTTCGTCCAAATCAACCTTATTCATTTATAATTACTCTGATAGAATCAATTTGGTTAATACTGTTAATAATAAAATAATGCCTTGAATCCTTCCACAGCCATTCTCTTGTTCATTCAAAACATGCAAACTTATATACCTAAACAATTTCTTTAAAATCAAATCACATACAGTTTGCTCTTCACTTCCTGTTTGCCTTAATAAATTCTAAGTAACCCATTAGTCAAAGAAAAAGTCTCAATTAACTGGAAGCTGTTACTCAATAGGTATAAGATTTCAATTATACAAGATGACTGAATTCTAGATATTGGCTGTACAACATAGAATCTATATGTACCAATAGTATATGTGCATTTAAAAATTGGCTCAGCTCCTGGCTGGTAGCACAGTGGATATGGCTCCGGCCTGCAAACCCAAAGGTCGCACTGTTCAATTTCCCAGCCAGGGTGCATAACCAGGTTGCAAGCCAGGTCTCCAGCCAGGTTCGTGGCTGGAGGCAGGTGAAAGGCAGCCATACAGGGATGTTTCTCTCCCTCTCTGCCTCTCTCGCTTCCTCTCTCTCTCTGGAAATGATGAATAGAATCTTTAAAAAAAAAAATTGGTTCAGAAGATGGATATGTTGTGTTCCTACCACAATAAAAAATATACATAAATTTGAACTGGAAAAAAAATAAAGATATGCAGATGATTAAAGTAGTGAAAGGATATCCAATATTATTTTTCATAAGCAAAACAAGTTAATAAATTTTGATAACTGTGGTGATAGAAATCAGAATAGTAGTTTACACTTGGTGTGAACAAGTGACAGGAGATCTGAATGAGGCTTCTGTGGTGACCACATACATATTCTATGTCTCATTCTGAGTGGTGGTTGCTGTGCGTCTTCATGAAGTGAAAAATGTATCCAATCCTACACCTAGTATTTTTGCACTTTTCTAAGTGCATGTTACAATTTGAGGAATTAAAAATGATTTTAAAGAAGTAATCTCATGTAAATGAGTGACTATTACTGCAAATGCTGAAATATGCCAGGAGATAGGGTGTCTCTAAATCTTTCTGAGAAAGGGCATAAATATGTATATGGGGTTTCTATGTCCCCCCAGCCAAACATGGTAAATATAGAGCTCTACTTCTTCATGAGATAGTGCACCCAGTCGAGGTCAGTTTTGCAAACCATAGACTATAAATAAATATTATAGAATGACTGGCATCCTGATAAAACAGAGGAAAAAAGCACTTTGTCTCTTTTTGTGTGTTTCTGTGTAACTCTATTCCCCTCCATACTACTAAATATCTGGCTGGCAACAGCAATGTAGATTATAAAATGTAGCCCATTTATTGCCGTAGGAATTGGAAATTTGGTTTGTTCGCCTAATTTTGGCGTGGACATGTACTCATAGATGCTCTATTAAAGCTGACACTTCAAAAAGGTTAGCATACAGGCATGGCTCAGGATTGAGTTAATTTGACTTGAGATGGTGAGGAGATGGCCCTCCCTCAGGCTGCACAGATTTTGCAGGATCCCCATTTCTCACCAAGAACCTGACCAAAATCCTGTGGCTGGCACACGATTGAAAAATTAGGAAAAACAAAATTTGAAACTAACTCTGTTGAAGTTTTAGAAATTGTATTTTTGGAATTTAATTTCTTCTCAGAGGTGGAGCACAAAAACTCACAATGCTGAAATTTCACACATTTTAATAGAATAATCTGGTGTTTAGAATATGTTGATGTAATCACTTAGGTTCATTAACCTATCCCCTGATGTGCTTGCTGCATAAGACAATATGACTGTACTACCTTGAGTTGGCAGCAAAAATGTATTCTGAGCCTGGAGTATAGTGTATACTTCTCACTAATTAACATATTATTCTAACTTACTTTGCAAATTGCCTTTAAAAATTTTAAATAATAATTTCTGATCCTAAAAGGATGGTAACTTGGGTAAAACTCATAGAGACTATGTAGACACTCAGGCATTCTCTTGGGTCTGTTTTGCTCCACACAGGAGATTTTATACATATATATACATATCGGGAGGACTTCTAGGACCAACTGAAGTTGATTTCTTGGCTTGATTTTCTCAGTTGACATGAATTGTAAAAGTTTGAAATCCAGAGCCACCCTATGCTTGTGAATTGTCAGATAAATCTATCATTTTGATGACTTTCACTATTTTTATATCATATATTTTACTCTATTGAGATGGATACAGGTGTCCTTATAGGCTACTTTTGCCACTCAGAAAATGTTTGGTAACCTACCCTTGCATTACTATATAGCTCTGTTATAGTACCATTAATGCAATGGTGTCCCATGCATTTTTTTCTAATTTGGTGGACTTGACTCTAATGTCTAACTTCCTATGTGCTGTACCATTTAAAATTTAGGTGCCTGATACATGAATTTTCTCTTAGGAACATCTTCTAGTTCTTGCTTACTTAATGCTCACTGCCTTGTTTTCAGTAAACTATTTCTTTTCTTTTTCTTTTTGTACATGAATGTTCATAGAAGTTTTATTTATAAAAGCTCCAACCTGGAAGATGTTCATAAGGTAAATGGATAAACAAATTGATACATCCATGTGATAAAATATTATGCTGTTCATTATCCATTTATTCCCTCTGACTTACAAATCCATTATTTATTGGTGGTGATATAGCAGCTTTCTTCTCTGCAGCAGACACATTTTAAGCTGTGATTGCAGAGGGCAGTGGCGGGACACTGAAATGCATAACAAGAGATATTTACTTCTTTCTGTTCAAGTTTTCCCAGCCTTCCCCTGTAGCATAGGGAACTCCAGGTAGAGCTTATCTCCCAGGTAGTTTCAGTGGTTCCTCTCCAAGTGGGAGCCCTGTGAATTCCGCTCACAATGAGCGGAATGTAGTAACGTCAATGTAGTAACCGTTTCTCAGGAGTTTCAGCAGCATTCCTATCGTTTCTTACTGGTAAGAAATGGCTTTCAAAGGCTCAGCAAACCTTTCTGTTATCCACTGGGCTATTGTTACATCATGTCCATTGAAGTATGGAGATAAAGTATATTCCTACTTTTGAATCCCTGATCATTTTTCTTACATGCTTAAGCATGTTAATATTTATCCTGGATCAAGTAGAATTGGAGGAGGAGGGCTGTTTGTTTGTTTTAAAAGTATCCAATCAATCATAATGCTAAAAGCAGAGGTTTCTAATATATACGAAGCTTTTTCTTCAGACTGACTGATGTTAAAAGAAGGCAGTCTGAGGTCTGAAGCCAAGATTAGGAATGATCAGAATAGGAACCTCCTTTCCCAATCTGATGTTATTCATGACTTTAGCATCTTTTATCCTATTTTTTGATCTTGTATTCTCATTCAGAATTAAGGGGCATGTTATTTTAATATAACCTGATCTTAAAGGTCATTAGAATAAATTAAATTTGGTTTTTAAATGTTATTTCTCCTGAGGCTCAATAATTAGAAATCACTTCCCATCTCTAAATAAACATTATTAGTTATTACATATGTGTGTACACTTATGTATGATTTCAAGATAATTTTAAACAATAAAAAATTATCCACTTGTCTTGATTCAAAAGATGTTAATTAAAACTTCTGTCTACAAAATCAATAATTATAATAGAAAACAGGTTACTACTCTCTGTTCTCTCATTTTCTGGAAAGCATTTATGCTTACTCTTGAGATAAGCTCATTCCACTTAAAAATCCTGAGTGTAGTCAATTTGGCAATGACTGGCTGTATTGCTATGTTATGTTAGAGGCTTACATAGAGTTCTTTCACAATTACCACTCCCTTCTTCTAAAACTGTACATATTGGGCATAATATCTCATGGAACCAAAGAGAAACTTTGTCCTGACTCTAACTCAACAGAAATAAAGGCAGAAGCCAATTGCTCTGGCATGTAGAGAGTTGAATTCATCGTAATTATTGTTCCATTGAATGATGTTTGAAATAAAAGTGTGAACAAAATTGAACAAAAATAAAATAAACTCTGGTTACATGAGCTGAAGAATACTCCAAAATGTGTGAAGTAATCAGTGATTGGCATTTTTACAATTATCAGATAAAAGAATATGTTCTCCTCTAAAGACTGACTTTTAGATAATTAGGTGATTTTGCATTTTCTAAGGTAAAATGAAGATCTCTCTTTGAGTTGGTACAAAAAATCCTTTGGGTGTTAAATTGCTTATTTTAATCTTTCTTCTGACCAATTGTCATCCTTACCAAGTGTTACAGTAACCCAAAGATTTTTAAAAACACATTATACTCTACACATGTCAAGTCTAATGACATACTGAATGATACTTCCATATTGTTCTTACATCTCAGTGTTATTCTGTTCTATTAAATGTTAATTCTAGACAGAAAAATAAAACAGATCTTATCCAAAAATGAGCATCTTTCTGACATAGCAAGTCCTTAAGGAAAACCCAAATTAGATATTTCTCTTTAAAATATATATCCAGGGCCCTAGCTGGTGGCTCAGTGGATAGGCACTGACCTGCGGAACCCAAAGTATGCTGGTTCGATTTCCCAGCCAGGGCACATAACAAGGTTGCAAGCCAGGACTCCAGCCAGGTCCATAGCTGGAGGAAGGTGAAAGGCAACCATACATTGATGTTTCTCTCCCCCTCTGCCTCCTGCCCTTTCCCTCTCTCTGAAAAGAACGAAAAAAATCTTTAAGAAAAAAACAAAAAAATAATAATTTTAAAAATAAAATATATCTCCATAGAAAAAGCAATGTTTTTATTATTGTTAAATTAAAATATAGCATGTGGTTTCATCACAATTATATTTTAAGAAAGTAGCCTTGATCACATCAACAAAGTTTTTATAAGATCATACATTAAAATCACATGATAAGTAATACCAAGTTTTATGGCATAATTTTTTTTTAAATTTCCTACGTAGATCCTTTCTTATAAGATCACAACCTTTAAAAACTAAGTAAATCTTATTGATGCTATTATCCAACTCTTTCATATTATAAATGGGGAAATTAAGGTCTGAAATCATTAATATTATTTGACCAAGGTAACAGGCTTATAAAGTGACAAAGTCAGAACTATTATTCAATCTCTTGACTCCCACATCAAAATTTTAATGCAAAATTACTAAAAAGAAATGTAAAGCTCCACATATTCCCATATTTCCATAGTGGCAAAATTGCATAATATTATAATATTGCAAGAAAAATTCTGTAGAATATGAGTATGGTTCAATTTATCCTAGGCTACATTTGAGCCTTTTGATATTAAAACCTAGCCACCAGATAAAATTACCTTTACCATGAAACTGAAGTGTAATTATTTAGCAGGGACGTCTAAGAAAAGCAACCAAGAAAATAGCCTGAGTTGATAAGCTTCATAGCGGATTGCAGTTAGCAACATTCACTACAGTCAGACAAGGCATTTATGTTTAATACGAACATCAAGCCAGTTGGTTGCTATTACACTTTGAGTTTCTACATGATAATTATAAATGTATTTCTTTTAATATTTTTTCAAAAGTTAAATGGGTAAAATACACATATGGAATTAGTGCTACAGTTTATATTAAACTAAACTGGCCTTCCTTGTGGTCATGGAATTATTTGTTTACAATATCAGCTGTCACTTAAAGTTAAACTATAATTTCTGTTGATGAGTGGTTTGGGGAATTTAAGGAATGCATGGAATCTGTAAAAAATATGCAAAATTAAATATAAAAGTTTAAAAATTTGTCATCTTTATCTCCACACAATGACTATTTAAATACTAGCTAATTAATAAATAAGTCATTGTATAGCAATCACCAAATACTTAAATTAAAAATTGAGCCCTGGCTGGTAGGTAGCACAGTGGATAAGGTGCCGGCCTGCGAACCCAAAGGTCGCTGGTTCGATTCTCGGCCAGGGCACATAACCAACCAGGTTGCAAGCCAGATCTCCAGCCAGGTCTATGGTTGGAGGCAGGTGAAAGGCAACCATACATTCATGTTTCTCTCCTTCTTTGCCTCTCTCCTGTCCCCTCTCTGGAAATAATAATAAAATATTTTTTTTAATTGAGAATGTTTAAACTACTGATTTTTTAAAAGCTATCATGTACCAACATAGAATATACTAATCTTAGGAAACATCTCAACAACAACAAAAAAAACTCACTAAAACAGAATATATATTTGAGGATATGACTTGAAGTCATTTCCATGCTAATGATGTATTCAGAAGTCAAAGTTAAGGTCAATGTCATCTACCATAGCTGCCCACTTGATTGTTCTGGCAAAAATTTACTATGGTTTCCTTAATCCTGCTTTTGTCCCTAAACTACAGGTGAAAATGGCATCACTAAACCATAATTTAGTGTCATGAATACAGTGGAATGTGTACCCAGGAATATCCACTGAATTTCAACAGTTATTAATGTGACTCTTTACCTGAAAAGAATATGTTTGCAACAAATAGCACTAGCAAGGAAGTGATATTTCCAAAGTGATAACTAAAATGAATTTCAATTTCATATCTAGGGGATTCTGCAATGTAAAGCATCCTGCATTAATTCTTTCACAGCTATGCTCTGTTCACTCTTATTTTTGCTATTACTAATACTGACAAGAACCAGAGGCACATTAAATATATTAAAATGGTGATTCACAAATGTCAACTTTCCTTATCACCAGGAAAAAGATCATAGTTTCCCTCATAGATGTTAAAAATGATATCTTAACCTCCAAACATCTCTTCTCAAGATCTTTTATCCTTTTATGGAACATCATTCTTGGTTTTCTGGTGACTTCTTTATTGAGAAGCAGTCAATCAAGGGGAAATTAACTGATAACCCCATTTATTAATATCATGTATTGAAAAGTTTAGAAAATAAAAAATACCAAGAAAAATTAAGGAAGACAGAGAGGGCATATGTATAATATAGAAGATGAAAAAATGCATCTTTTTTTGCCATCTGCAGTTTTATGCTGACACATATCAACATTAGTCATTTCCTGGTTTTTCAAATACTGCAGCAAAATGTTAGATCAGCTGTCTTAATTAACCCTAGGACCATTTACATAATGTTGCAATAACTACTCCATCAAAGGTGTTTTAAAATCAGTTCTCTGTAGTTAATCCTGAGGTTTTATAAAAATGGAAGAAATTAACAAGTCATTGTTTTCCTGGAAATATAAGAAAAAGACATTAAATTTGGTTGTGCACTTGGAATCTCCTGTAGCCCATTCATACATGCTAAGTGTGATCTTTGTTGCTTGCCAATTGTGAATTGCTAGATAAGTTTTAGAGATATACATTCACTTCATTAAGTCAAAAGAATAAGGCACAGCTGCAGTATTTGGAATGAATTCAGCATTCTCTGGTTTTCTGTTCAATTTCATGTCTTGGTGCCATGTTTTGTGCACAGGATTGGTAAGGACAAAACATTCTCAATGCCTAAAATTTGATATGTGTCTTGCCTCAAAAACTGAGGATACACTGTAAGAGGGAGAATGGAGAGTCATTGTAAGCCACAGTGTTAAAAACTGAATGTATCCTTCTGACCCTCCCAGAAGTAAATACATCTGTTGCAATCTTAGTGCCTAATGTCAAGGTCTTAGGAAGTAGGATCTTTGAAGGGTAATTAACTCATGAGGCCATAGTAAGATTGGTACCCTCAAAACCGAGACCCCAGAGAACTCTCTCACTCCTGTCATCTGAGGACATAAGAAGTAGGCTCTTACCGAATCTGCCAGCATCTTAATTTTTAACTTCCCAGCCTCCAAAACTGTCAGAAATACATTTTTGGTGTTTACAATCTACACAGTCTATGGCAGTCTGATAGAGCAAACTGAACTGGCTAACACATGTAGTAAAACATTTCACTTTATCAGTTGAAAGATTTTAAGTGGGGAAACGATATTAGATTTGCATTTAGAAAAGCTACTCCAGTTTCAGTGTCAGACAGAGAGTTGCACAAAGCAAGATTATTGGCAGGGATCTCGGTTAAGCAAATGTAATTATAGGTATAAGAGCTGGTGTCGGGGTAGAAGGTTAATGAATATTGTCAAGTGGTCAAGCAGTTTCTGAGCAGCAGGGTGGTGGCAGCTGCTAGGGTGGCTTGCCACATTTCCACAGGTTCAGTCAGGAAAAGACAGGGAGCCTAAATGGGCTTGGACAGGTTTTCACTTACACAAAGTAAAGCAAAAGCAAAATTAGCATGGTTTCCACTCCCTGGGACCCTAATTCATAGAATGACACAGGAATTGAGGGGCCAGATGACAGCACAATTAGTAGATGGCTCTGCTGTGAAGGAGCCATATTTAGACTGCAGTGAAATGGTGGTTTTATAGCTTACACCTGTACCCTGAGTTGGGGGAATGGTGAGGTGGGAAGTCCTGTGCCTCACCACATCCAGAGAGGCTATATGAGAAATTGCCTGGTGGCTGCCTCCCACCAGTAGGGAGGCAAGGTAGGGAAGTGGATGAGAAACAGTCTTGAGACAGTTCTTCACCAGACTGCCTACTTTACTACATCAGAATGGGAGGATTACAAGCCCTGGCTGGTGGCACAGTGGATAAGGCACCAGCCTTCGAATCTGAGGATCGCTAGTTCGACTCCCAGTCAGGGCACATAACCAGGTTGCAAGCCAGGTCTCCAGCCAGGTCTGTAGCTGGAGGCAGGTGAAAGGCAACCATACATTGATGTTTCTCTCTCTCTCTGCCTCTCTCCCTTCCTTCCCTTCTTTCTAAAAATAATAAATAAAATCTTTTTTTAAAAAACAATAAAGCAGAATCTTACAGAATTAAAAAGTGAAATAGTCATAATGTTTAATACTATTATCTCCTAGTAATTGATAGTGTGTGTACAACTAAGTGCCAAAAGTTGTGTGACCATATTCTAGTTAAGGCACTGCACTTGAAATAGCAGCTACAATTGAGGTTACTACATAGCTAACTTTACACTAATCCACTATACTTAACATAATGAATTTGGTTTTGTGGGGGCCGCACAAAAGGAACAAATTGAAATAAGGAGACCCATGCACCTGCATCTTCTTAGTGTTTACTGATAGAACTAATCTCTGAAATCCCTCCTAGTATGTGATATTTCTTTTGATTTAGTATCTTGGTTGGGCAAGGAAGAAAGGGAACTGGCTACACTCTTTTCTCCATAACTGTTTCTTACACCTTAGATCAGGACCTAGTGTGAGGATTCTGACAGTTGCTAACTACACTCTTGCTAGAGGACTTCTATCTTACTTCTAGAAACACCAGGAACCATTAATCACTGCTGCATAGTCAAGGCACCCGGATTCACGCTGCAGTCTTACTGTCCATTTTGGTGATTAGAATGACCTTCATTCTGAAGGTTAATTGCTACCATCTACCCTTTACCATTCCAAGAGTATCATCCCTATTGATATCGAGAAGCTCTGTTCATTGGCAGCAGATCCCACAGACTACTGTCAAGCTTTTCATGAATGCTGTGTTTCCATATCACCAGTACATTCCTTGCTGCCTCGATTAATAGGCATATTGTACTTCTCATGTCTTATTAGCTAAATCCATTCTAACATTCCCATCTCATCAAAGCTCTAGACCCCTTCCTGAATAATATGCCAAGGAAATCCCGGCACCTTCTCCCAGTTCACCTTAGGCGATTATCATGCCTGAACTTCAAGAAGAAATAGTAACAGACGATGAGAGCCATTTCCACTTGTCCTTGACAGAACATAAACCTGATTCATGAGGGCTCCCAGGAGTGTAAATCCCCTTTGGTCCAGCCTAATTGGCTTTCCCACTTTATCTAACATCCTCAGGATCCACCTCCTCATGCTCTCCCTTTGCCCTCTAGTACATACTCGTGAGATCCTAAAATTCTCTTGGATAAACGGTTTCCTCCAGGGACAGGCCATGTCCTTCCCAGCCCAGGTTTTGCATGGAGACCTGATTTTGGTTATCAACCAGGTGGAAGTGAAATGTGATGAAGTAAATGTCTAGGAGGATAGATGTCATCTTGCAAATCATTTGCCTCAGATTAGATGTGAAGCATGGAATTCAAGCTTCTCGTCTTTGGGAAGGGAGAAAGGGCTGCTTTTGCTGGCTTAGAGTCATCGGGAACATTTGGGGTTTGAAGATCTTCAGATTCACCCGCTGAAATGTAACTATTCCTGGGTTTTATCCTTTTTCTACCAGTTCCTTAACTTTGACATACAAATTCTTCTAAAGCTGTGTATATTCCATCCTTTTTGAAGCTCTGCTACGCTTACAATTACATTCTTGGCCTGATAATTAGGACAATTTGCCCTGAAGTTACAGATCAGAATCTCTTTAAAGCTGTCACAGAAAAACTGATTTTTACCACATCCCTTCCATTGGCAGTTGGCTACCTTGAGTCTATCATTTTTTTTCCCAAGTCTTCTGATGAAGTTAATAGAAGCCAAATCTCTCCACATTACAATTCTTATCATTGTTATCATCGCCTTTGTGGTTATTAAATAGAACTGCAGCCATCATATAGTCGACCATTTCCCATTCTTCACTTATCTCATTTTAATTAATCACAGGTAACAAAGCCTTAGTAACGAAGATGCCACCACATGCTAGGTGTTAACATAGGCTCGTAAGGAAACAGAACTTGAGGCAAGAGTTTGGTGCTATATTTTTATTCCATTACACAAGGTGAGGAAGGGCAAAGGCATGAGAGAGGATAATAAAGCAGCGAAGTTTCTTTTATCAAGCTGGTTGTCTAAGTGTGAGTAATGGCTCACCTTTGCTTGGTCATCGTCTAGGAAGAATGCATGTAGGTTGCTCATATGTAACAACCCAGCGGGTACGTGTGACAGTCACACTTCAGTGTCTACACCAAAGCCACAAGCCAAGAGGTGGAAGGCTCTCAGCGGAGACTGAGGTGAGGCATTGTCAAGTTGCACTTGTTTTTTACAGCTGAATGAAACAGTATACAGGTGAGTACAATGATCTCTGAAGTAGTACATAAAATTAATCTGCTTTGACTGGTGTGGCTCAGTGGGTTACGCATTGTTCTGTAAACCAAAAGATCACCAATTAAATTCCCAGTCATGGCCCATGCCTGGGTTAAGGGCCAGGTCCGCTGATTTAGGGTGTTCAAGAGGCAACCAAATGATGTTTCTCTCTCATGTTGATGTGTCTCTCCATCCTTTTCTCCTTCCTTTCCCATCTGTCTATAAATAAAATAAATAAGTAAAGATTTAAAGCTTTAAAATGGGGAGTAATTGCATGTTCTTCATAGATTTTTAAATGATCATTAAATGAGATAACAAATGCAAAGCACTTAGAATGTATGCAGTCATGGAAGATAATCCATAAATGGCCATTTTAAATTATTATAGGATGCAAACTTTTAGTTATAGCTGATATAAGTTTTCATGTACATGTTTAGATAATGAATTAAAATGTTACATGTTATGGCAACATTAATTGTTATTTTCTATTAAATATGTATTTAATTTAATGGAAACTTTATACTTGGAGTTAGAGACCTTGATCTTTGTGTCTAACCTAAGGTCTGCTTGCTGAGGGTATTTGCCCAAGTAACACCCGCAGCACTATGGTTTCTTCACTTTTTAAGTAAAGACAATATTCATTTTATTGGTTTGTCATTTATTAACTGAGTAACCCTAATTAAATTCCTTAACTTCTATGTACCTCAGTGTGAACATCTGTGAATTGGGGACAATAGTAATGTGTGTCACTGTGTTGTCGAAAGAACTAATGAGATAAAGCAGGTGACCTCTTGGCACAGTGCCTGGAAGAGAACAAGTATTGAATCCATGCTATTGTGTTTGTTTATTCTCTATTATACCCACCAGTATTTTATAAAAATCAAATGTAGCTTGTAATCAGGAAAGCATCTAAACAAATTTTCTTGCTAGTTCAATGACACCTAGATTTCCATAATTTTTTTCTAGATTATTAAATTTTCTAAATTTACTTAAAAACCAGTATTGAGATAAAAGTGTAACTTTATTTTTAATTTCTAAGATACACTTATAATTGCAACATCAGATAACTATGATAAGAAATTTATTTAAAATGCAAATATACATATATTTAATATTCAGGAAAACATGAAAATAATTTGGCTAAAGCAAAAAGACAGCTGCTCTTTTTGCAATTTTACATCTATACTTACTCTTAAAATATGTATATTGTAACCGAAGTTCAAAATAATCATTTGACTAAATATTTATTTTTAAAGTGAGTTTAGAATAGTTATAGTAAATTTCATATTAAAATATGGTGGTCTGTTTTATTTATTTATTTTTTGGGGGCTGGTGAGTAAATGCAAATTTTTTATAATTGGTTTCCCGAGAAGAATATAATATATAACACATTAAATAAAGTATTGGTTTTAGGAACATTTACAAACATAAAAGCTCTAGCATCTTATATAAAATACTGATAGACCTTTGGACAATTCTTCAGAGAATTAATGATAATCAATAAGAAGTTATTTTGATGTGCTACTTAAAATGGAGAATATCAGTTAAAGAAAGATGGAGTTGACAAATGGATGCATTACAAAAATCAAATACTATTACAGTGTAGTGGAAAAGTGATTCTTTCTCATCTGACTTCATAGTGTAATATTCTACTTTTCAGAGGAGTTTGGAGAACCAAAAATTTTATTCAAGTAAATACTATTTTTACCTCAATTAATTATTGGATCTTACTGTATTAGAATATATACTATATAGCATTTTCATAATCAAGTCTGAAATGTAAAGTGTGTAGACATTTTGATAAAAAGTATCAAATATAAAATGCACCTGTAGTTTTGCATATGCACGTGTTCTTCAGGAAAACAAAAGCACATCCATTATTTAAACCTATTCTTCATACTTCATCAAATAGAATTAAATGTGCCTGTATTTCTGGAGTGACGTTTTATTGTTCAGCATTTAAGTTCCAGAAAGGGATGATTTACAGTTCTAAATATGAAAGGAGATTTCTAGCAGGCTGCCACAGCAAGCAATACTTGGAAAAGCTAGGATGTAAATGAAAAAGTAAAGTGGAAATCACTGGCATAGATCTAAAATCCAGTCTTATTAAAGTAAGAAAACATATCCAATTTGAAAGCTAAAATTACCTTCCTCTACAACTTTTCAAGCTTTGAAGAAATAATTAAATTTTATCATATGTTTTGCTTATTCATACAGAATGTAACTAAGACTTATTTTTAATGCAAGAACCTAAATCTCATTTCATAGTTTTGCCAGGTAATTCTAAGCTCAAATCAACCTTGGGCTTGAGGGATTTCTTCTTTTTGTGCTCAGGGAGACAATAGAGTATAATTATGAATGCACAGCAGTTCATTCCAAGATCAATTCAATTGAACCAAAACCATACAAACTCAGATTATTTAATCAACTCATTTCATTAGCAGAAATAGACAAATATAACAGCAAATAGTTCAGTGCTACTTGATATTTAACATAATTGATACAGTTTCCTGATTTTGCCTTTTCATGATTCATATTACATATATATTCACCAAAGAACAATTACATTCTTATTGCATGCTGATATGTATGTTTTCCATCTTGTGTTAGAATATGCCTTTGCTCTTAATTCCCAACGTGGAAAAAGTCCTTGAAAATAGCCCCCTTGAGCTCCTCATTACGAAATCAATTACTTGATGGGGGGTATCATAGAGGATAACAGAATAACAGTGCTTTATGAAAAACTACACTTCATATCACTATCTGCACCTATATCTATGTATATATGGACATATACCTATAAGAATGGGTTCTTCTGTAAATCTTTGAGGAAAAGAGTCCAGAGTTTAAAAGTGCAATATTTCTATATCAGCCATGAGTCTCCCATATGAAATAGGTCAGAGCTCAGGCCAAGAGTCATTCCTTAAAAATTAGTTCTGGGGTTAATATTCTCCGTCATTTGGATTTTTAGAAAGTCTTTTTCTTTTCTTTCATCATTACCGTAAAGTGAGCTGAAATTGTTCAATGAGCTCATAATCAAACCACTCAATTAAAGCCTGAAAAGTTCATTTGAATCTCCTTCCCAGTTAACCCAGGCCAAAAATGATCCAGATTTCAAATAGTTTGGTGGATACCCTCTTTAGTTTCTCAACAAAAATTGTGTCAATACCATTACACCACAATGCAAACTTTTAATTTTTTAAAAATTATTTCAGCCCTGGCTGGTGTGGCTCAGTGGATTAAGTACTAGCTTGCAAATCCAGGGGTCACTGGTTCAATTCCCTAGCCAGGGCACATAACCAGATTGCAAGCCAGGTCTCCAGCCAGGTCCGTAGCTGGAGGCAGGTGAAAGGCAACCATGCATAGCTGTTTCTTTCCTTTTCTTCCTCCCTCTCTTCTCCTCTCTCTAAAGATAATGAATAAAATCTTAAAAGTATATATATTTCAAAAGTGCCCTCTTTTCCCTGACAATTATTCCCCTTTAAAATAGTATCTGAATACAAAATATCCTACTTCCTGGGAATAGCAGGAGGCAAGGTTGACTTCGGCAATAGACTGAGGTGAAGCATCCATGCCAGATCCTTGAAACTCTTCAGTACTCCAAAGTGTATGTTAGTTGTAGCCACAGTAACGGTTGCATATATTTAAGTCATTACTGGCCTTAACAAGAATATTTTTATTGGAATACTTGAGTTTATGGAAATACTTTATTACAAGTAGAAATTGTATAAATAGAGAGAGCAAATTCTTCCGAGAAATGCTCATTCATCAAGGTCAACACAATCTAAAGGGACCAGAAAAAGAAGAAATGGGATACTAGCTGACAGGGGATATATGCTTGGTGTTGAGAGACTGCGAAAGCTTTTCTATGCATTTATCCACTTCCTTTTTGAGAGAAAAAGCAAAGTTTTCAACTGAGAGTGAAGTGGAGAAGGAGGGTTGAAGTGTTTTTTATTTTGTTTTTAAGGAGGGAGGATGAGGGTGCATCTCTCACATGCACCCAACTTGGGGACCTGGCCTCAACCAGGGCATGTGCCCTGACTGGGAATTGAATCTGTGACCTTTTGGTCCGCAGGCTGTTACTCAGTCCACTGAGCCACACCAGTCAGGGTGGAGGGTTGAAGTTTTGCACACAGAAGAGAATGTATGTAATAGCCATCTAGGACAGAGGTCAGCCAACTTTTGCTGTAAAGAACCAGGTATTAAATATGTTAGGCTTTGCAAATGATCACAACCACTCAACTTCTGTGTTGTAGTGTAAAAGCAGCCACTGACAATACATAAACAAATAAGCATGCCTGCATTTCAATCCAATTTTATTCTCAAAAACAAGCAGAGCTGAATTTGGCTCACAGGAGACAGTTTGCTGATCCTGATCTGGGGGAGTAAAACATTAATGAACTAGAGAAATGAAGGAGAGTTTCCAGTAAGCCCTAAAGGCTGATTTGAAGTTATAATCATAAATATAAAATGGGACCAGTCGAGTTGGAGTGGTTTTTCTCTAGCTATGTTCTAGATGCTTGGAGGCAGATGTTATAACTGTGCTAAAGAAAATGTTGAACAGGGCACTAATCTTTTACCCTTAGTTTCTGTCAAGATGTGAGCTGCTCTAGTCATTTATCCTCTCCTTTAATTCCTATATTCTTGTGCTTTCTGTTGAGTGGTTGGACATCATTCTCTATATAACAACAGTCTGAGTGATTTTTTTAATTCCTCTATCAAATAGGCAGTTTCTTGCTTTCTCTCATTCAGTAACCCTATGGTATTATTATGTCACGTTCTCAGCATGATTCCCTAGGGCTTGCACCATGTAGGTCTTCCTTCCTCTCCAGTATAACCTCACAGATTTTAATTCTCTTATTACACTCCCCACATACTCGTCCCATGTCTATTTCCCAAAGCACCTTGTATTATTCTGACCTCTGCTTTAAATGTTTTCCTCTGAACCTTCCCTGGATTCTACCTCATTTTTAAAACTCTATTTTTTTTTTATTTTTCTATTACAGTTTGCATTCAACACTTTTTTGTACAAGTCACAGGTGTATCACACAGCAGATAGACATTCATACAGATTATAAAGTGTAACCTCCAATAATTCAAGTGACCATCTGGCACCATACAGAGTTACTACAATTGTGTTAATTATATTCCCTATGCTTTACCTTACACTCCCATGCCTAAGTTGTAACTATCAAAAGGTTTTTAATACCAGCACCTTTTTCCACCCTGTCCCTCAACACCCTTCCCCTCCATCAATGTTTGTTTCTATCTTGTTTGTTCATTTATTTTGTTCTTCAGAGTCAAATTACAAGTTGAGGAAAAAATAGCTTTACAGTTGTTTTATGAAAAGTAATACAATAATTAATAAATAATAATATAAGAATAAACTGTTTCCTGTACTCACAACTATAAACCTATTTATAACCATATAACTGATACCATAAGGTATTTGTCTTTCTCTTTCTGGTTTATTTCATTTAGCATAATACCTTCCAGGTAAGATTTCATTTTTTTATCACCAACTAATATTCTATAGTATATACATACCACACTTACTTATCCATTTGTCTGTTGATAAACAGGTTGGTTCCCTCTGTTGGCATTTGTAAATAATGCTGCAATGAACATGGCATGCATACATTCTTTTGAATTAGTGTTTTGTACAAGCTCTATTTTAAAAATGCCTTTTTCTTGGAGGTTTTCCCTCAACCTTGTGGGTGTTCCCCATTTCCCATTGCACATCCTCTTCCACTAATACATCAGCCCATTAATTTTCCTCCTAGAACTTTGCCCTTTACCATCACAGGATTCAGCATAATCTATAAGCAATGGCAAATTTATAGCTGATGTCATTTGTTAATGTCCATATGGCTCACTAGATTATACATCCACCCTATAAGGACAAAGATCTATGTATGATTTATTTTACCATCACACATCCTGGCCTAACTCTTGGTATGGTTGATTTGCAAGCAGTGTTTGTTGATGAAAGAATTAGGAATTTTCTCATACTTTGTGTACTTTTGGGTTAAGGGGTAAGATAAGACCTGCATTGCTGCTTTCAGGCTATAACTCTTCATATTAGTCTTCTTGAAGTTCCGTACAAAAAGTGCCATACATTTAATGGCTCTAACAAATCAATTTTGTCAGTTTTAGAAGGTGGAAATTCAAGATCAAGTTGCCAACAGGGTTGCTTTCTGGTGAGGAATCTCCCTTCAGCATGTATACAGTACCTCGTTGGTGTGTCCGCAACTTTACACATGCTCACATGAAGAGAGTGCGCTGGTGTCTCTCCCTTCAACATCTGAGTTGGGAGGAGGGACATAATTCAGCCCATAGCACTTCTCTGGGAAAGTTGCTCTCTTATTTGCTCATTGCTCCCTGCACTTCTGCCACACACTGCATATCTCAAATGTCTAACTCCATGTCTCTTACCTGCTAGATTTTAAATTCTGAAGGACAATAATCACATCTGTTTTATTCTCAACATTCTATCCCAGTTCCATTGCATTCTACTGAGCATGTAGCAACCAAAACTACTTTTTGAATGAATGAATGAGTTTTATTTGTATTCAGAGTTTTATCTTACAGAGAAATTTTAATATTTATGTGCTCTAATTATATCCTTATTATGGAAATCATAATTCTTAGTAAAAATTTTGCTTGCTTTCTACAGAAAGAAACAATTTGAAGACAGAACAACAAATACAAAACTATAAATAAAAATATAAAAGAGGAACTGACATTTATAAGGCTTGAAATAGACACCAAATACAATGGTTTGAACAAAACCATAACACAGACTATTTGGGGACAATAGGATAAATATGAACACAGACTGGATATTAGATGATATAAATGATTTTTAATTTTGTTAGGTTTGTGATAATGGAATCATGATTTTATAAGTATTTATTAGCAATAAGGTACTAAAGTATTTATGGGTAAAATGACATGAGATACAATGTTTGGAATTTGTTTAAAATATTCTAGAAAAATTGGAGGAGAGAGATAAAATGATATTAGTAAAACGCTGTTATTTGCTGAAGCGAGGTGATAGTACATGGAAATTCGTTATACTTCTCTAATTTTTTTGTTGAAAATTTTCATTAAAAATTTTTAAAAAGAAAACATGATATGGAAAGAAATGCTATGTACAAAGTCATTGCCTTTTTCCATGCAAAATCGAAACTACAATCATTTGGGAGATTAATTCAATTATAGTGATTGAGTATAATAGCAACTGGCCAAAAAAATAACTTTGTTTTTTCACTTAAACTCACCACATCTCTGGCAATACAACTTGTCAGACCTGTCAATTTTCAGTATCCTGGAGGCCAAAATGGAAGAATTTATGTTCCATATTAAAAATAAAATTGTGTTCCAAATATATAAGAAGGCAACTTGGAAATTTTTTAAATAACATCAAGAGCAAATATATACAGTTTGTAAAATTATAGTGCTTAATAGCAATTGTTAAATTCCCTGAAAGATAGTAAAATCACCCCATTCATTTTGAAGAGCAATCTGTCTTGAAATCTGGCATAAAATAGGGCCCTGTTGAATTTAGTAATTCATTTTTCAAATGGCTGAGGTAATGGCAGGAGTAATATTGAAATAGCAAGACACCCCTATGACATCACATTAAGCCATTTTATATTATCATCATTCATATTTTACAGTTATGATGTAGGCATGCTCAGAAATACACTGCCCACAGGGCTCTCTTTCATAAGCACAAGTATTCAAAAATAAGCTAGTAACCTGAAAGATGAAGTGAAGGGAAAATAACCCAGATGAAGTACACATTTTTTTATATTAACTATGCTAAGTCATTCTTTCATGTAACCAATAAATAACTTATTTGCATTATCTATCAAGTGTAAGTTATCTAATGAATCAATTGAGAACCAGAGTGTTTTTGACAATGTTCCCCAGATTGCACAGTTAATTTAAAAAATAAAAATTAAGTAAAAATTTAAAAAAGATCTCTGACAAAAGCCGGGATGTACATGACTCCAGACCTGTTTTCTAAACAATTAGTATATATTAGGTTCCATTTATGAAACAGCCATTTAGCACTGGAGAAGTTATCATTGCCATGGCAAAGAATAAAGTTGGAGGTCTTAAAAAAATAGAATTTAATCTAGGAATACGGGTTAACACGGGTGGTTTAAACAATAAACACTTATTTCTCATGGTTCTGGAGGCAGAGGAGTCTGGGACCACACTGCCAACAGATGCTGTGCCTCCTCGTCCTCCCTCTCCTCCTCTCACACCGCATCCTCCTTGGTAGTGGCGTCTAGAGTGCTCTCTGGAGTTTCTTTTATAAGGGTGCTGATCCCTTCCCAAGGACTCTAGCTCCTGGCCTAATCACCTCCCAAACGCCCTACCTCCTAATACCATGCCACGTTAGGGGTTAGAATTTCAACATAAGCATTCCGTCCCTAATAGAGTCAGACCTTATAATGATTCCGGTTCTGACCCTCTATTGGAAAGTTCAGGAAATTGCTTTTGTCCAGTTCACCAGAGTTTGTGAGACTCCGGGATCCAGCTGCCTGCTAATGATTATAAACTCAGTACCAATGGATCCTAGGACAGGAACTAATGAAAAGATTTCTGATACACAATGTTTCCCAACACCAGTTTGCACAGCTTTAAACAATATGAACAAGGAGTCAGACACAGCAAATAGCACTTGCTTCAGCAAGAAGGTCACAGAGGTGAGGACCACTTCAGTGTGCAAAAGACAGCATGTCCAGTCCCTAACTGAAATGTATACTATATTTGTCACAAGATCCCTTTAAGAGTACCTGGTAAATACCTTTAATGAAAGAATATCTAATCATTAAAAAAAAAAAAAAAAGTTATTGCTACAATTTCCAGATGATTTCCAAGGTTATATTTGATCTTTCCAAAATCCATGTTGGTGATTTTCCCTTTCGGAGATAAATACAAATTTATTCTTCTTGCCAGAATAAAGAAACCACTAGAGGAAATCTTACCATAATATTTTCAGCTTTCCTCTGGATAAGTCCAAAAAGAGATCAAAGTTTTCAGCCCTGACCAGTTGGTTGGGCATCATCCTGCAAAGCAAAAAGTTGCTGGCTTGAATCTTGGTTGCAGGTTCAGTCCCCAATCAGGGCACATACTGAACTATGTGTCTCTCTCACATTGATGTTCCCCTCCCTCTTTTCCCTTTTCACTAACACATAAATATTTTTAAAAGATCATAGGTTTTAATAGATTTTCCAGTGAAGAAAATTTCTTGTAGGATAGACCAAAGGGCTAGATTGAATGTATTTCTATGAGAAAAGTCAATACAGCTACAGTCAGTTTAAGTGATAGTACACCTATTAAACTGTAATGCATAGAATAAAGTTCTATTTCAGGCTCCTTTTGAACAGACAACAGTATGGTGATGATCACCCTAATAAATTCAACTTTAAAAAAATAAAAAACTAAACAAATAAATAAAATAAAGTCTTATTTAAACCACTCTATGATTTTAAGAAATATGAACATGACTGAGATTTTTAGAACATGGAAATGAAAATGGGTAGATCAAATAGTTACCCCTCCTCAATTTCAAAAGTTGCTATTTTTGTAATCATTAGTTCATTCATTTTTCTGAACTAATGGATTGAAGGTCTCTTTTCCATAATCTTTGACCCCTAATGGGGGTTGAAACCTGTGGCAACAGGGGCAGAAATGGTAACAGGGAAGGAAATAGAAGTAAAGTACTTAATCTCTTCTTGGGCCATTCTTTCTCCCATTTTTATGATAGATGAAGACAAAAATTATGACCTTGTATCTAAGCAGAAGTAAACTTCAATAGGTCACATCTCATGAGCTTCGGAACAATATAGGAAACTAAAAGCATGTGAGTAAATGACAATGTTCCAGTTGCAGTGCTCAAACTTCAAAACTTTTGACTATTAGTAAGACCTAAAAAAAAAAAAAAAAAAAAATGTTCCTGGAAGAGCTTATGTATACAATTTTTTAGTTATTTGTTAAATTGAAAAAATGTATGTTGTGTATCCTTGTATATCTTCTGGGTCAAGTAACCATTTGATTTCCATATCCTCTCTTCCCATAGAAAGTGAGCATCGGAATCAGTGTTGTCTCTGAAAT
Source organism: Noctilio leporinus (assembly GCA_004026585.1). Classification (NCBI taxonomy): domain Eukaryota; kingdom Metazoa; phylum Chordata; class Mammalia; order Chiroptera; family Noctilionidae; genus Noctilio; species Noctilio leporinus. The sequence goes on from PVIW01000210.1 coordinate 630,266, forward strand.
GAACAATTTTTATAAATTGTCAATAAATATTTATCCTACAAGAAAAATACTTTTCATGTATTTTTATGATATTGATATGTACACCATACAATTGAACATTATGATTATTATTCTTTATTAATTTAAGGTACTGCAGTTGGGAGTGAGCACAGGGACTTCCTAAATTATTTTCCTTATCAACACAACCAGCTCCAACTTGTTCTCTAGTATCATAGTAATTTAACAGCTGAGCTGGCAGCAAGACATAGGCCAGAGCTAAAAGGAAATTGAGACCCAAAGCCTTTGCAGGGAAGGCTAAAATACTTCTTTTGCCTCTCCCAGTGGTTGTGCAGCTGTCATTCATCTCATCCCAGCGGAGTGCCTGGGACCAATTCAGTTGTTTCCTATTCTTATACACAATCTGGAACCTTTTAAACTACTAATAGGACTTTCCAATAAGGATCCAGCAACTTAACATTTAGCTAATGGCTCTCCCTACACCTGTGTGTGTTCATCAGCATTAGGTCAAGTTCTTCTGTAGCTTAAATCAAATCATTGTCTTAACATGTCTGAAACAAGTATAGAGTAATCATGAAGGAGGAAAACCAAACAGGGATCTTAGGTTGTCAAGATACTATGTTTTTCACATAGCCAGTATAACATTATTTGTTTGATATTAAAAATTGACTTGTACAACATTAAATACACAAGATAGTTTGTGATATTAGTATGTTCTTCACAATGCATGCTAAAAGATTCCAAATACAAAGAAGTGAGAAAGTATTAAATGTGACCAACTCTAGGTACATTAAGTTGCTTCAGATACAAAACTATTCAGAATATCTTAAAACACATTAATTTCAAATAAACAGTCTATAGAGCTATGCCAATTCCAGCAAAAAAGTATATTATCTGCCTGCAAACATACGTATTTATTCTGTCCCCAAATATTCTTGGCCAGTTCATAGACATGCTTTCGGGAGGGTGTTTTAGTTAGCAGATCATGTAGGCCTTATAAAAAGATTACATCATTGGACTTCATATTAGTTATCTATTGTGGGGGACCCCAACCTGCAGTAAAATCCCCTGATGCTGAGGATGAACCAAAAATGCTCCCAAACTTCTCTGTGTAAGGGGAAGATCTGCTGGCCAGTGGCTCAAGGCCAAAGGCCCAGTTCTTTGTTCCCAAAGGTCTTTTACTGAAAGGGGCAAACTTGGAGGCATGTAGCTTGTCAATCAATGCTAATTACAGGGAAGAGGAAAAACAAGTGAGGGGGCAGGGAGATCTCACTCAGGCCAGTATGTGCATTTAAATTTAAAACAGTTCCACTGTCAGTACCACAAAGGACCAGGCTGGGTTAAAGAACAGGCCAGGCTTCATGGTAACCAAAGTAGTTACCCATGATCTAGTCCCCTTCCCCCAAGGGCCACTGGTTTTACATGGGAATATGTATGTAACCAGCATTCCCAGCCTTCTGGTTGGGACTTACAGGTTTAGCCTAACCCACGCCGGGCTCCCAAGTTTCCATGCATTTTCCCAGGTCAGCCCCAACAATCTACTGCTACATAACCACTTACCCCAAAGCTTAGTGATGTAAAACAGAAAGCATTTATAGTTAATTATCTTTATTTACAGTAGTTATGTTCTATAAAGTCACTGCAAGCACAGAAGTAGTGGCACTGAATCATTGCCCACTGCGAGAAACAGACTTAATTCAGGCCTCTACGAGTCCCTGGTCACAACCTTCCTCAACTCATCAATACCTAACTTTGGCTTTAGGTGTGCAACTGGTTAAAGACACTTTATTTAATATATGTCGTTGATTCATTAACATTAAACTCGTTGCCAACAATACTAAATATATGCCTGATTAAAAAAGCTTTTCTAATGTATCTTTTCACCCAAAGGCACCTCGCAGCCTTTCTGTACTTATGAGCGTTAGGTCCTCTTAGAGCTTTTGGACGGGTAGCTTCTGATTGCGGGCAGGCCTTTGGTCCAGTGAAGGACTTACTCAGAGCTTTCAGGAGATTTGGCATGCTTTTGCAGGTGGCAAGTTTACGACCACACAGGTTGGGCAGCTAGAGTGTTGGTGTCCCCATGCATGGTTATTCCACTCCTATTACAGCTGCACTTAGGTTAAGGATTGAAGAGACAGAGTCTAGGCATCCCAGCACCCACACTCCTTTGTAGGAGGCCAGGCGTCATGGAGGGGTGTCAGCATTCCACGCACCCATACAGCTGTAGTGTGAATATCTCAAGCAAGAGTATCTTATATATGCATTGGAACAAAGGAGGCTCTATCCACACTAGAACAAAGAGGCAGTATACCCAAAGGCGACCCCTATATGCTCAGGGTCGCTAAATTGGCTATTTTTGGGGCTCTGTGTTCTGGAGCTCTGGGGATTACCGTCAAAGCTGCGTCCCTGGCTGACCCAGCAGGAAGGTCCAGCCCTGCATAGACACAGATTCCTTAGGTCTGACAACAAGCCCCACACAGCACTTCAGCATTATGCTTGGAGCTATTCTAAACATCAAAGTCACCACCAAAATGCAAACATTTTTAAGTTAGAATATTTGGCACCAAATAGACCATGAAAAGAACATTTCCCTGCAGCATGACAGCTGATACAAGATGGCAGAACATCACCTTATTTGACCTCAAGGGAAACAGGTACCTTGAGCCAGTCAAATTGTTCACTGTCCTACAGGTATGAATAACTGAAAAAATACCATGAGTTTGATTTGGGGGTTACACCAAATTTTAGCAACTGGGAGGATTTACAAATACAGAACCTGTAAATAATGAGGATGGATTATGTTGTTACAGTCTCTGAAGCACAGGAATCTGGGAGTGGCTTAGGTAATTCATGCGCATTCCTCAGAACTGAGTTTAAATGACACTTTCTCCTAGAAGCCTTGTCTACTTAAGACAGAGTCAGGGGAAAGCAATAGAGGAAAAAATGAAACAATTGTAATACAACAAGATGAAATCAATATAAAAGTACCGAGTTAAGTCACCTTTTTTAATGTTTCTTGTGTCTATTTTTATCATATAACTTATCAAACTACACCATAAAGTCAAAGTAACTTATCTTCCTCAATATTCAATCGTAAGCTCCTTCAGGGCACAAACTGTAGCTTATTCATCATATCTTCAGCACTTTGCACACGAGTTGGCTTAATGAGGTTCTTAATTTTTGAATGGCTCAATAAATTAATTAACCTAGTTTTAAGTAATAGTTCTGGTAATGTCAACATGGAAATACCAACCTACCTCTCAATAGCAAAGAAATGGTGTATATTTAATTTTTAGTTAAACAAATGAGCATTATGCTTTTTCAAAAGCTACCTCTGAAGACTAATTTGCACCAGAATTTTGAGAGAATGTATAAGTATTAATGGATTGAGATAGCTGGAAAAGAAAAAAAGTTGGTAAAATACCAAATGAATCATCAGTAACTTTAAATTAGTCAAATTTTGGCTGCTGTAAAATTTGTCCAAATTACTGTCAAGTGCTGTGAGGTCTTGTGCTTCTTGCAAGCTAACAAGTTAGCCTGTTACCAGTTCATGGAGAGAGAACACAAATTATCAATAGCAGGGGGAAAAAAGGAGGAAATCATTTAAATACTATAATCATTAAAATGATAAGAGAATATTTTGATCAACTATGTTAGTAAATTTGACAATTTAGATAATATGAACACATACACACAAAAATAGAAAATACAGAAAGACACATGACTGTTGAGGAAGTTAATATCAATTTTTCCCAGGGAACTGTAGACTTAGTTTCACTGCTGAATAATACCATCTATTTAAGGAAGAAATAATACCTGTCATACACAAACTTTCAGAAATTAGCAGAAGAGACAACAGCTCCCAATAAATTTTATTAAACCAGATTAACTTTATGAAAAATATTACAAGAAAAAATATAGGCCAATATCTCTCATAAACACAGATGATGCAATAATCTATAACTAAGTATTAATGAATCCAATGTATCTATTTATAATAGGATAATACATTATGACTAATTGTTACTTATACCAGAAATTTAGTTTGGTATATTGTTTAGAAATAAATGTAATTTAATACATTAACAGAATAAAAAAGAAAGTCATATGACTTTCTCAAGAAAAGTCCAAAAAAAAAAAAAAAAGCGTTTAGCAGAATTCAATACCAAGTCATGATTTTGATAAAACAAAAACTCATCAAACTAAGAATAGAAGAAAACTTCCTTAATCCAATAAGGGGGTTTTATGAAAAGTCTACTGCTAAAATAATAGTTAATAATATAATGTGAAGCTTTTTTCCCTTAGATAAGGAAAAGGCCACAATATATACTCACACCACTTCCATTCAGTGTTGTGTGAGATTTCCTAGCCAGCGAAAGTAAAAGTATTTAAAAATAACCAAAGACATAAATACTGATATAAATATATCTTTTATAGTTTTTAATTAATTTATTGTTGTTCTATTACAGTTGTCCCATTTTTCCCCTATTGCTCACCCCTGTCCCACCTACCCCATACCCTCTCCTGCAGTCAATCCCCACCTTGTTGTCCATGTTCATGGGTCATTTATATTAGTTCCTTGACCAAACCCTTCCTCTTTCTTCCTTTTCCCCATCCTCCTCTTACCCCCTTCCTTCCAGTCACTGTCAGTCTATTCCTTGTTTCCATGCCTCTGGGTCTAGTTTGCTTATTTGTTTGTTTTGTTCATATATATATGTATACACACACACACATATACATTTGTATATGTATATCATGGTGGGGTAAAAGTAAGTTTACAGTTGTTCATATGGAAAATAAACTAATAAATAATTATACAAGAATAAACTGTTTTGCTTACAACTGTAAACATATATAGTTTGTATTCCTATCTACTAGCAATAAGGAATGATATTAAAAATAAATTTAACAAAAGATATGCACAAACTGTATACTGAAAATAGAAGATTGCTTAAAAATATTAACAAAGACTGAAAGGGATCCATTTGCCCATTTTATAAATTGAAGATTTGGTAGTAAGATGATTCATTCCCTCTAAATTGTCCTGTGGATCCAACACAATCCCTAATAAAATCCTAACATAATTTTCAATAGAAATTGGTAACAAGAGCCTAAAGTTCATACAGAAATGTAAAGCTTAAGAAATAATAAACGCAATTTAAGGAATTACTTAAACTGATTTCAAAACATAGAATAGCTGAGACAATGATGTTGGTGTGAGATAGAATAGAATCTAGAAATAAATTCACACATCTGGCCAACTACTAATAAATTGGGAAAGGAAAGGAATTTTTTTTGTTTGTTTGTTTATTTTTTTTACAAACTGATTAAGCAATTAAATATTCGTATGAAATATGAAAACTAAAACTACATACCAATTTTATACCATATACAGATTAACTTGAGATAAATCATAGGCCAAGATAGAAAACCCAGAAATATAAAACTTCTAAAATAATTCATAGTATAATACTCTTATAACCTTAGATTAAACAAAGATGTCTTATAAGGACAGAAAAGTCTTAAAAGAAGTGAAATGTACTAATTGGGAACTTCACGTTTATGAAAAGATTTCATTTCATTTATTTATTTATTTATTTATTTAAGATTTTATTTCATTATTTTCAGAAAGGGGAAGGGAGAGAGACAGTGAGGGAGAAAGACATCAATGTACGGTTGCGTTTCACCTGCCTCCAGCCACAGACCTGACTGGAGACCTGGTTTGCAACCTGGTAATGTGCCCTGGCTGGGAAATCGAACCTGCGACCTTTGGGTTCCCAGGCCGGCACCTTATCCACTGTGCTACCAGCCAGGGCAAAAGATTTCATTTTAAAAATAAATAGATAAACCACAAGCAAGTAAAAAATATTTATAAGACATTTTGTGAATACTTTATTGTACAATAAAACATTTATATCCAGGATGCTATATATTGTACAAACTCCTATAATAAATAATACAATTATGAATAATCTAGTTTTAAAAGGAATGAATAAGTTATTTCAATAGACAATTTCCAAAATTAGATATTATGTGGAAAATAAGTACATGAAAAGAGCTCAAATTAATTTGTGATTAGGAAAATTAAAGATTATAATAGAAGCTATAGAGATAGTTTTCACATGTACTAGAATAGCAAATAAACAAAGTATACTAAATATAGGTCGCAATGTGGAACAATTAAAACTCTCATACATTGTTTAGAGCGTAAAAATTAAAACTACTTGGAAGAATTACTTGTTGTTTTCTTATTAAAATTAAACATATATCCACTCTACAAACAATAATTTCATTCCTTGGTATAAACATAAAAGAAATAAAATGAAAATACCTAAGTTCAAGAAGGCTTATATAATAACATTCACAGCAGTTTTTGTTTTTGTTTTTGTTTTTTTAGATTTTATTTATTATTTTTAGAGAGACAGGAAAGGAGAGAGGCAGAGAGGGAGAGAAACATCAATGTATGGTTGCCTTTCACCTGCCTCCAGCTACAGACATGACTGGAGACCTGGCTTGCAACCTGGTTGTTTGCCCTGACTGGGGAATCAAACCAGCCGAGAAGTTGAATTTGACTATAAAGGGGCATGAGGGAATTTTCTGGGGTAATATTATAAAAATGTGCTAGACATTTGTTATTGCAACTGTGCATCAAAGAGTCAAAATACATCAATTTGAAAGCTTAAGATTGGCTCATTTTATTGTATGCCAATTATGTATCAATATCAAAATCACTGCATTCACTTTATCCCAGAACCTGATTTTACTCTATTGTTTTCTTTCTGAGTAAATGATAATGCAAACATTTGCTCCAGCCAAAATCCTGAGAATTATCTTTGAATCTACCCTGTGTACCCTATTTTCTGTCGTCAAATTTTCCTGAATCTATCTTATACATACTTCTCAAATACACCTGTACAGGTATCTTTCCATAGGAATGCCAGCACCTTTTCCCAAATTATCATCACAATGCATTTGGATGAGAACCTTCTAACTTGTACTTTGCAATCTTCTCACCACAATATAGATAGAATGATATTTTATAAACAACATGTATTGAAACTTTTAAGATTTTCACATTAAATAATAAAATATTTAATACTGTTAACATTTTCTACAAAGCCATACATAAGTAGAGACTACATTTTTATCAAAATACTTATTTCTATGAAGGTCAAGTAATAGCCTGGCCTCATGGACACGTAACAAAAATATTAACAATATTAAGAGTTTACTGATTCTCAGAGATTTTTCAGGAACTTTACTAGGTGAAAATATCTAAATTCACCAAACTTCAATAAGAAACAGAAGTTTAGACAGACTAGTGGTTTCCAGAAGGTTAAGTTCATGTGTAATGACGCTGGAACTTAAATTCTGGCCTGTCTGGCTCTAAAGTCTGTCTGCTAAATTGCAATGATGTTACTAGGAAATGTGTTCATGGATCTTTGGCTGCATTGAGTTATGATTTATATGGCTGAATATGATAATTACAGGAGCTATACTAGCTGGGTCAATGCCAATGATTTTTTTATGATTCTTAGTGATCAGCTCCCAATAAGTAACATTTTCTAGAAACTTCCCATTACTAGGATCTCCATGTGTGTCAATTTATGTGTTTCCTTTTGTAAATCATGGTAGTCATGAAAGAAATCATATAGACAGGCAGGTTGCCAAAACATTACAGAGTCCATATAATTTATTAGAACACAAAAGAGTATTTTCAGAAGTCAAGAAAGTGACTGAAAATAATACTAATGGTCAATTTCTGGGAAAATAATGGGACGAGAAGCCCCTGAAATACCTTCAAAACCCTATATGAGAATGTAGAATTTTGAGATCATTGGCAGATATGCATATGTGATCTTTTTCTTTATTTCTTCATACTATTCTACAACAGCACTTAATCTCTCCTTCAGTAAAAAGAAATAGAAAACAGACCTCAGAAATAATAACAACATATGATACTCAAATGAGAAACTTAAGAGGCATTTGGAAAGATATGCTTAAAAATATGTAATCACCATTGTACAGTAAAAATATAACATTTCTATGTTTTTTAGAAAGTACTAGTAATAATCAAATACATCTCAGTCATTTTGACTCTGTGGAGACTTACTTATTTTTCTCATTTATGCTTTAATATAAATCTTTGTTCAAAGGGACAGTGTAGGAAGAAAGGAGGTTGGTGTGATGTACCTTGAGCTGAGTAGTTGCATTTCATGTTGAGGCCACAAGAAGGTAGAGTTAAACCAGGAGACACTGTAGTATACAGGATACTGTTAGCAATGTGGTAACTCAGTGGGTTCATGTACAAACTTTGGAGAGAAGTTTAAAATGTCATGTATGTTTTTAAAAAATCAGTTGATACAATCTCACTTTGGCAGACTTACATAGCCTATAATAACTACACATCTCTGCAGGTCCTGAATGATAGGTAATTTGGAGGATTGAGTCATCATGAATCAATGACGTCTATTGGCACTTAGGTCCTGACTAGCTTCTTCCTCATGGAAATGTATTCAACTGTGTCATCAAAGTCTCATAGTGAGTATCACTAAAAGTATTTTCCAAAGAGTTTTGTGACAGAAATGGGGACATATAAACATATATATTTTCTTCAAAAACTGCAATGTAAATGAATATTATACTTTTGCTCAAATGCAAGGTCCTCAGTCAAACAAAAGTAAGAACAGGTCAGAATTCCCCAATTGCACAGTGCTGTGGAAGAATATTTCATTAACAGAATGTAAATATGTCTTATATTTGCACTGAAGATGGTTTCATAAAGCTAGAGACAGTTTCTCAATAAGGTATAAGCATGACAGTATAAGCAAATATTATTCAGAGTGAATAATTCATTCTTTAGTTTGTAACAAAATGCTTATACACACAGAATCAAAAGTTTCCAAAAGAGTTGAATTATATGTCGTGTTATGAACTGAATTGTTTGCTTTTCCCTTAAATTCATATGTTGAAGCCCTAAGAAAAAATATCTTATTTTAAATCACCTCTAGAACACTTACAGTCAAGGTACATTAATTTGAAGTGAACTGAGTTTATTTGAATTAAATTAAATGTCTTATTTCTTCCTATAAAAATAAGATAAGTTACTTACCGAGTATGGTAAAAATGTAGTGCTTTTCATCTAATCAATATGTTCTGTAAACCAAGTATTTAGTTTTTATTCCCAAAACAAAGGGATACTCAACTTAGGAAGTCCAAGAGAAATTGTAAGGACAGAGATCTACTGCAAGTAATCTAATTTACCATCATTTCCTTCAATTTTTGTGGCCTTTACAGTGTGACTCTGACAATATAAGAAAACAACTTTTCTTATACAAGAGGAGTCTCTGGATGCCTTTGTGATGCTAAATGTTAAATCTTTAAAAATCCTGCATGTCTATCATACAAATATCAAATGAATGTATATCAAGAAATTAATTTAACTCAATGAAATTAGGTAATATGAGAGCTGAAGAGTGAGGGAATCTCCACCTGACACAATTTATTTATATATTTATTAATAAGAATTATTTCTCATTGCTAATAGTTTCTATAACTTGCAGAGTTTTAAACAATTTCAAAGGCAAATAAAAGCTAAAATCAGTAACCCAGAAAGGTATGCTAGTCTAAATGATGCCTAGAGTTTCATCACAGAGAACTAGTTATTTTTGTTGTTGTTTATTCCAAATTTCTTAACCTTGGTCTTCTCTCACTGTTTCACAGATGAGGTTACTCAGAAGATACCAAGTCTAGACTTGCCAGCAGCTGCCAAAGTGAGTAAGTGGAGCAGCTTTGTAGTCAGTGTTGGAGCTGTCAGGATGGTGAATTCACATCGAGAATTTTCCTTCCGAGTTTCAGCTAAGGTCCATTTTCTCATATTACCCAAACCATCAGAGATACAACTGCAGTTATATCTAGGAGAATAGGTTTCTCAAGCTCATAATGCCTGCACAATGTCAGAGGAGAAAAAAAGCTATACATTTTCTATAGCACGTTCTTCTGGGTTACCTGGTTCTGATTCTTTGGAAGCTACTGTGCAAAACAACTGTTGTCCATCAGCATAAAAATAAATTCTGTGAAGAGACAACCTTTCTCTGCTTGAGAAGGTCAGGTTTGCTTCATTTGTACATTCATTTCGACATTCCATTATTTCATATAAATGTGTCCTTCTCTGACTTTTCCTTGAAGAGGTTACAGCAGCTTATATTTCTTATAGATGTGTCAAATAAAAATTTTAATATGTATTCATTTTTGTATCTGTATTCAAATCATGATTTACCTTCCTTTGAAAGTTATTCCTTAACAACTGCAATAAGAACAATGTATAGCATGATAACCAACTGAAAAGCAGTACCTTAATTATAGCCAAAATATATGGTGTTACATTGTACCATATCTGTTAAGCCTAACAAATCAGTACTTTCTTTAAGTACAAAAGAGGTGAGTTGGACAGTGCCCTGGAAGAATGAGCTTTTTGCTTTGAAATCACACAACTATCATAACATGTAACACAGGTATGAGAAGTATAAATTGTGTACCCTACCCAATATACTGAAGAAATTAACTCTGCAGATAGGGAAGAAATAAGTTTGCATTTGGGTTATATGGAAAGAAGAACATATACCAAAAGAAAGCTTTCATTATTCTAGAACTACTGGTTTGTAAAGTGAAAATTTCAAGGAAGAAATGACTCAACAATACATTTAATTGCCTCCAAATTTTAGTTTATGTCATTATGAAAACACCAATAAGTATATATAATAATTGAGATTTTTAAATAAGGTATTGGTGTAAGTTTTATGCACAAGAAATAGAGTATTGACTTCATTATAAAATTAAATGACTGTTCTTTGCATCCCCAGGTCCAGAGAATTCCCAACTGAAGCCTGAACTACTACAATTCTGCGCTTTTTCTCCTTCTTTTAATTAGCCTTCTCCTTCGGATTTTAAAATCTATTATTTAACTATAATTCTGGGAAGAATAACACATCAAATCCTTTACATGTCATTATGTGTATTTATAAGGTCAATTTCCTCCAGCATCAACAGAACTGGAATACATTAGACCCCAGTGGTGGAGGTCAGGGAGGAGAGGTTTCTGAGAGATTAAGGTGTCTGAGTCACAAACAAATGTAAATTTTTTAAAAGATTTTATTCAGTATTCCCAGAGAGAAGGGCAAGGAGGAGGAAGGAAGGGAGAGAAACATCAATGTATAGTTGCCTTTCACCTGCCTCCAGCTACAGACCTGGCTGGAGACCTGGCTTGCAACCTGGTTATGTGCCCTGGCTGGGAATCGAACCATGAACCTTTAGGTTCACAGGCTGGTGCCTACCCACTGAGCCACCAGCCAGGGTACCAATGTAAATTTTAAGCATTGAAGTGAATCAACACCAGCCAAATTTTCTTCAATTTGAAATTAATGTGTATTTACATTTTACTCATTCTGTCAAATTGAATCCATTTTTAATAGTATGCATTTAGTATTCACAATAAGGTGGTAATAACAGATTTTATTCAGGAACTGTTGCAATAAGGGAAAAGAGACCTCAATATAGACTGGACTCAATTCCAATACAGCATGAGCAGGTGGGAATTCATAGCGAAGGAGTAGGGTAGAGGTCAGTGGATGGAAAATTACTAAGAGGAAACATCAAGAATCTAAAGGCATTGTGGCTAAGTCAATTTGATAGCATTCCTGTTGAGATCAGAGCAAAAATGATTAAATACTAACAAGGGAGGAAAAGATGTCCATCAGATATTGAAGGTGATCAGATATTAAAGTGAGGAATTCTTGCTACAAATGGGTGATGCAGGACTGACAAGGACAGACAATGGTGGTTAAAGGAGCCTGGGTAGAGTCAGGTCCAAAAGAGTCTCTGTCAACAATGATGCATCCAATCCTCTTCTTTAAGTTGGTTCCAGGGAAATATACCTGACTGAAGACAGAGATTTGGGTGCATGGGATTTTCTCACAATGGAACTTCTGTCTGCCTATAAAATGAATAAATTTCAAATAAAAAATTCATAGAATCAATACATGGAGAAGAAAAAGGTCTAAAATGTACACCAGACAGACAAAAAGGTCTTTCTCTAAAACTTCAGCAAAGGATTCACTCACTCTAAGATGCGTAAGTCTGCATCTGCCTAATCATCTCTGCAGGGAATAGGGTTTTTTTGTTTGTTTGTTTATTTTTAATTATGGGCTATGACTCTGGCAAATTCTACTTCTATTGTCAGTCCTGATGGAGCTAGCCATTAATCTAATTGAAAGTACAATAATTCCATGTAAAGCCAAATCTCCTTCCCCAGTTCCATCAGAGCAGAAGATAATAGATTCAAAAAACATCTAACCCTAAAACATGCAAAATGTTTCTGAAGTTAGATGTGATTGTATTGCTATTGTACTTTTTAGAGTTTAGCATTAAATAATGTGTATATCATACTACTTCGTTGCAATTTACTTTCTGATGAAACACTTCACCATCTTGTCTAGTTCCTTCCAACAACTTCATCAGTTTCCCCAAACTGATAGCTGGAGAGTCTCTATTTTATTTCTATTTTATTTCTTGATCTTTTTTATATCACACTGAGTGATTCACATTTAAGACATCTCATGAGTTGATACTACAGAATGTGAAGGAACACAAATAATCTGCTGGGACAACTGGGGAAAAATTATAATTGCCATGAAATTCACAAGGGGACTCTAATCAAACGCATTAACGTGGCAGAGATGCATAGTGTTCGGCTTAGGATGATTGAATAACATTGGCTTTATGTGTGGGCTTTCCAGAATTTCTCAATCATGTTGTACGTTACATTAGGTAATTAGCAAATTGGTTCAAACTGCACTGGATGGTTTTTAAATCTGACCATATTGGTACTGATAAGTCTTCCATTTTTTCTTTGTATCCTCTTAAGGTAGGAAATGCCCTGAATACTAAATGGGAAGTAAGATGGGTATCAATTTTCCATTAGAACATGGCTAATATCTTAGTATTGAAGTATTTTCTTCACATGAAGGTGGCCTGGATTTTAAATGTGGATTAAATAATTTTGTTGCAATCTAACCTCTAAAATAAATAGAGATGCACGCTTTAAAAAGACTAGAATTGCTTATGGAAATATTCCAATCAAATGTGACACTTAGAATAAACGCAAGGGCATAGTAGCCAAAAAATAGCAAAAAAGAAACATAAAGCAGGAAAATTACTTTCAAGCTATTCATTCTTAAAGTGAGAGCAATGTTATTCCATTGTTATACTGAAACAAAATATCCATGATATCGCTGAAAAGCAATACCTAACAAGTAATAATCTCACTTCCATACAGGCAAAGTTACTTGGACAAAATATTTTCTTTACTGTACTTGATAGATATTTCTTTTAAATGGAATGAAAAATGGGGGAAAGGTACAGTTAGTTTTACCTATCTCTTTTTAGAGACTTTAATTTGTGGCATAAATAGTCTTTATAATTTTTAAAAATAATATTGTTTCATCTGAATAACTTAGTGATTTTATGGCCTCTGCAAGTATGTTTCTAGGTGTAGTTTATGATGTGATCTTAGTATTTCAGACATTTCTTATTTTATTTCAGGCATTTGGAAAACCTGAGGGAAATCTTTTAACAGTCAAGAAGGTTATTAGGTGTTGGCAGTATGATTTTATAGTTTAGTGGTGTTAACTATTATTCTTTTCACATGCTCAAAAGATCATGCCAACCTCCATTGGACTACTTTGGAAAGGAGCTTCCGTTACATGTCTGTGAATTGAACATCTTAAGTATAGTTTTCATGATTATGTCTTATAAGCACACCATTTAAAGCACCAAATCATAACTTTATTGTAGTTGAAGCCCAGATTTTACAATATCTTATCAGGTATAAGTAAGGTATAAGCTATGTGCTATGATGGATACGATGAACAAGAAGCATACATTTAATTTGGAAAACTATATATGAAAATGTAATTAACAATATAAGGGGAAGGGTAGAAAAAGGCCTAAGATGGGTTTGGCATTCTACCACTAGCATTGTGGGTAACATTGACCAAGCCCTCAACATTGCTGACCCTGAATATCCCAAGTTAAGTGACTTATCAAGGGGACACACAGGGCTATTGAAAGATAAACTGATGCCATATAAGGTAGGATGAAATATGGATATACATTTTTGATTTATGGTTTTATTTTTTAATACAAATGGAAAGAAGCAAAATAAAAAAGGGTTGAAAAAAAAAATAATGGAACTTAACCTTTGTAATCCTATGATGTTGGAGGCTCCATTTCAGATGACAGCAAAATTCAGGATAAGACCATGAAGATAATCACTAAAAAGAAATATAAGGGAAAGGCATAGAATAAATACAAAGTCATGTGACTCAGGATACTTGGGGGTGATTTATAGTTGAAATCACATATAAAAGGTGAAGGAGTGAAAAATGTCTGGAAGATGAGTCATTGTCCTCAATAAATGCCTGGACTGTGAATAAAAATTTACTCTTAAAATTTTTAACTTATGTAAATATAAATTAAAAGTAAATGATGGAACTCAGAATACAGACAGAGTAGCAAAAGGTTCCACTTTCATGTTGAAAGGTTTTTGTATAGTTTTAAAATCTTAGGAAAATGATAATACTCCCAGTCTTAAAAAAAGAAGTCCAGGGAATGAGCCTTCCTACTGAACAAATCTACAAGGGAAATTATGTTCTCTGGGGATAACCAGTTTTCTGATTATTCCCAGAAGTAATCATCATATAATAAAATATAGATGATATAGCCCTGGCTGGTGGCACAGTGGATAGGGAGTCAGCCTGTGAACCCAAAGGTCACTGGTTTGATTCCCAGCCAGGGCACATAACCAGGTTGCAAGCCAGGTCTGTAGCTGGAGGCAGGTGAAAGGCAACCACACATTGATGTTTCTCTCCCTCTCTGCCTCTCTCCCTTCCCCTCTCTCTGAAAATAATAAATAAAATCTTCAATATATATAAACATAGAATAACCTTCTTATCTATGTTATAACCTTCTATAATGTAGTATAATCAGGTGTACTATCTGCAATTCTCAAAATGTTCTTTCTGGTCATATATAATAAAAAATTATAGATCCTGACATGTCTGTGGCATACTTCAGTTCATTGTGCTTCGCTTTATTGCACTTTGCAGATAGTGTGTGTTTTACACACATTGATGTTTCTCTCCCTCTCTGCCTCTCTCCCCTTCTCTCTCTCTGAAAATAATATATAAAATATTTTAAAAAACAAAGATGTACAATGTTTTAGTAGCTATAATTCTATTGCACACTTAATGAAATACAGTATAGTGTATACATAAATTTATATGCACCTTGGAAAGCAAAACTTTGTGTGACTTGCTTTATTGCAGTGGTCTAGAGCCAAACCCACAATATCTCCAACATATATCTGTACTTGTTGACTGAAGAGTTCAACAAGAATAGAATCATGCTGACTCATGGTGACTCAAAATTAGTTACATTAATTTCATGATAGTAACACTTGCCTCTTTTTATTTATCCTCCTCTTTGCCTAATTGAGACATTTGTTGCATAAAAAAAATTGTCTTGACATAATGTTTTTTGCATTATGACCTTTGTCAAACGGTTTTGCCTCTCTTGCTCATGATGTTTTTACATTTGGATTTGAACTGCACATTAGCATGGTAAAATAGTTTCCCTGTCATTTTCCTGTGAGCTGCTTCTCATTAAGTTAAATACCTCTTTAGGGTCTAAGACCCCATTGATTCCAAGGTGAGATCAGCATGCAGATGAGATTTTTAGACCAACTGAATAATAAAAAAAAAAAAAAATTGAACTCCTCATCACTCCTCCCCAGTCGGGAAAGGCTGCATTCAGCAGAGCCAAAGAAAGAAAACACCAATGAAAAAATATAGAAACCAAGGGAACAGCAGGTAGAAGAATTAGTCATGGTTGCTCTGAGGTATAAAATTTTACCTCCACTCTACTGCCAAAAAATACTGAGTGATTTAATACATGTTATTCTAGCTTTTACAAAGAAAAAGAGAAATTTCTGACATTTTCTTTTCTGTATGCTTGTGTGTTCTCTTGCCTTTTTTACCTGGTTCCAGTTTTGTTACATACCTGCAGGGCATAGCACTGTTAGAGCATTTTGCCAAAATGTACCTGCAGGAGCCCTATGGACCTCAACCAAGGCCATAAGAAAAACCCCCAGTCCTTAACTTTGAAAATTAACTTGTTGCTGCCGCTCATGTTTTCATCTGGTTTTGCTATTCCACATATGAGAATTATTTCTCTGAGAGGTTCGATTTACGTATATCAATTATTACTTTAAAATATAACAATTGCAACCAAATACTAAACAAATGACAACAGATAGTAGTGCAATTTAGAGAAAAGATTTTGCCAGGAGAGATACAATACAGATAAAATTTTCTTTTCTTTTTTTAAAAGATTTTATTTATTATTTTCAGAGAGAGGGGCCGGAAGGGAGGCAGAGAGGGAGAGAGACATAAATGTATGGTTGCCTTTCACCTGCCTCCAGCTACAGACCTGGCTGGAGACCCGGCTGGAAACCTGATCGAACCGGTGACCTTTGGGTTCACAGGTCAGCTGCCAATCCACTGAGCCACACCAGCCAGGGCTAGATGAAATTTTCTTAAAATTTAACATTGAAAAGTTAACATTGAAAATGAAATAAATTGTGCTGCTATCTCACTCAATTTTAAATGTATCCATATTTCTGAGGTAAAGCATCTATAAAGATAAACTATCACCCTGGCTGGTGGCACATTGGATAAGGAATGGACCTGCAAAACCAAAGGTCGCTGGTTCAATTCCCAGCCAGGGCATATGACCAAGTTGCAAGCCAGGTCTCCAGCCATGTCCCCAGCTGAGACATTGATGTCTCTCTCTCTCTGCCTCTCTCCCTTCCTCTCTCTCTAAAAATAATAAATAAAATCTTTTTTTTAAGGTAATCTAAAATGTAAATAAAATAAATTACTTTGTTTTATTATGTCTTTTTAAACATTTTATGTTCATACCAAACCAAAGAAAAATATTTACCAAATAAATTTAGAAAATTAAAAAAGAAGAATATATAACACTTGAATGATAAATATGTTTGAGAATTCAGCAATAATTTGAATAACTCATCAAAAATTTTCCATAAATCATTCAGAAGTTTATGACTTTGGTTGTTGTTCTAGCATTATCTTTGTAGGCTTTATCCATGCCCAAGTTCAACTCCTTTACACACTGTCTAGAAAGTGAGAAGGAATCTGACATTTGAAGACATACATGCCTTCATCAGGTTAGGAGGACATCCTTTGGTCTTGTTAACATTCACTAAAAGGACACTAAACTGTGTGCCTACTTTAGAAAACACAAGATGAAGATATAAGGTCAAGTTCACCAGATATTAATCAGTCAAAAGTACCTTTGCCTGAAAAGCTTAATCCAAAATCCCCATGAGGCAAGGCACTTAACAACTCCCAAACTCCACTCCAGCACCAGATGAATCTTTAAAAAGTGTTGCAGTGTAATCAGACATAAATGTTAAAATGAATTTTATAAACAGCATTAAGGATAACTGCATTTCTAAACCACTCTGGCATATTTATTTGGTGTTCTCCATTCTTTTTGCCAGCAGCCATTGATTTAAAAGATTATGCGAATGTATGTTGTTTTGTTTTGTTTTGTTTTTAGTGCAACATTTACAGAGAATGCATTTATGTAAATAAGCCTTTAAAAAATGAAGCTGTTACGATTAAAATACAAATGAGGGCAAATGCCATGGAAAATACTGTTATTTTTTAACACTGTATTAAGGAAATGTTATTTAAATTGTTTCCTAGTAAATATTTTGTACATAAATTTGCCATCATAGGCAATCAATTTTCCACAATATTATAAAAAATTATGAGTGCTTTTAGGCTAAAAACATCTATCATACTTATTCTAGTACAGAGATCATAGGGAGCACACATCCCCTCATATCTTTGTTTTTTTATGTTAAAACACCAGAGCCAACTCTGGCTGCCTATGTTACTATGCTGTGTAATTCCACAGGTATTGAGGTATGTCACCTGTGATGCAAACACATTTGGCCAACTCCCTGCACGCACCAGGGAAGAACTGATCTTCAGCTTTTATTACATGGTAGGAAAAAACATCAACACACAAAATACATATTTTTAAAAATAAAGAATTTTCTGCCTGGGGACTATACCACAGCTGTTCTTCAGTAATTTCAATTATTGAATGGGCTAAACAAAAGTCACTTTTTTCCTCTCTTTTTGCCCAGATAAGCCACCTGAAATACAAGCTGATTTCTTTTTAATTCTTTTACCTCTCAGCTTGGTAGAATTTATATTCGAATGTTCTGGTCTGTGCACTCTGCATGGAGTGCTGTCACATATTTATATAGAAAAGTCTTACAAAATGTAAAGTTTTAAAGAAAATAAAGACTACAAAGCCCCAAACATTTGCCTATTAAGTATTATGTGCAACTGTGAGATTGCTTGACACAGAACTTCACAGAAAGCTGAAACTTTTCATCACTACACAGTATTTTAGGATCAATGGCTTCAAAGTTGTTCCTTCTGTGGTTCACGGCAACAGAACATATGAATGACAAAAAAGAAAAAGGCATGTAGCTGTTTTAATGTGATTAAATTCTACTAATTCTGTTAAGCATCTAACATGGTTTGGTGGCACTATGGACGATAATATTCATTTTTCACTAGTCAGGTTAACACTAAAACTTCATCTGAGCATCAACAACTCCTAAAGTTTTCCACCTCCCCAAATGCCAACAAGGTTCAGTCCACCTTCTGTTTTTACCATGTTGCACCTGTGTCATTGCACTGATCATGCTGGATAGTAATTGTTCACTATAATTACCTTCCATTCTAGGTTTTTCTTAAGGTCAAAAACTCTGTAATATTCCATGGTGTTCAGAGACTAGCACAGTGACAGAGAGTTGAATAAATGAATGAATTCAATTCAATGAATAAATGTGTGATTAAGATTCAGTCAATAAAGTTTATAATCTCATAATGCAGATAACTGCCAAGGTTATAATAAGATAAATTTGAATTTATAACTAGCTGAAGATAGTTAAATAAAGTGCTATAGAGTAGTTTAGAGTAGTAGAAAGGGAGAGATATTGTGTTGTCCTGTCTTAATTTAATACAGTGAAATGTACACCTAACTTGCTGGCCACAAATTGTTGTCTTGTTTCCCAAAGACACAGACTACATTGGACACTGCCCTGCATGACACTTGGAATTTATTAAATGTCAACTGAATCATTAGTAAGTGATTCATGTACCAAAAAGATATCTTTAGACCTACACTCTAGAGAACTAAATACCAATGAAAAATTTCTTTCTATTCCTATTAACAAAAATAAGCAAACCAAAAAGAAACCCTCTTAGACTTTTTATGCACTGGGAGTTGACCAGAGTACTACTAGAATCAAAGAATGAAACATGCTCTCTGCCCCACAACACTCTTTACAGACAAGCTTACACCAAGTAAAACTGATAGAGAGATAACAAACATTTGTGTTAATATATAAAGAAAATTAACCCTGAAATATTTTAGTATATGAGGTGGGTCCAGAAAGTATGCAGCTATGTACTATGAAAAACATTTTAGATAGGACAATGACACCTCAGTCCCCTTCAAAGTAGGTACCTTGGGATCTCACCCAGTTCTAATCACCATCAGCTGCCCCAATGTATTTTCCTGAATCTCATTGACTGTCTGAAATCTCTTCCCTTTCAAAGGGGACTTTAGTTTCTGGGCAGTAGGGGAACTGAGTCACCTAGGCGAATTGCTGTTTTGCCAAAATACTCTGCACAATAGGTGATGCATGGGTGGGTGCATTGTCACGATGAAATTATCAGTCACCAGGTTCCCGTAGCTGCAGACTTCTGAATCATCCTAATAGTTTCTGCGAAGTAATGTTCAAACTTAACAAAATTTGATGCAGAGTCATTGCTCTACCTGCTCAGACATTTTGAAAGCAATGACCACACCATACTCATTCTAACTTAACAGCGTCCACCACCCCCACTGACTAGTCAATAACATTATTGTTCACTCATACACATTCTAGTCCTCTCTCCTTGGCTGCCAGGTTACATGGATGTTGCACAAACTGTTCTCATTATATTAACCATGGCTGGAATTTTATTAGACAGACCTCGTATTTACATATTAAACTATTGAAGGCAGAGAAAGCTCATTATAAAGTAGAAAAATATAGCAAAATAATCAAATAAACAAATATATGTATGTATATAAGAAATGACAGATCCAATTAATTTCCAAAATACATAAATGAGTTTGAAATGTGAGACATTTGCCAAGAGTACTTTATGGTTAGTATTAATATCAATACTGTAGACCTTAAGAATATATTGTGCTACTAGAAATACTAAGGATCAGCACCTACCAGCATGACTAATTACTGACTTTTGGACACAGTTTTCTATTTCCATGTTAAAACCCATTAGTAAGAGGTAATATTTAAGTAAATGCAATATCATTTTATCTTAAATATTTTTAGAAATTAACATAAATATACATTAAAATGGGAAATTTAGTTTTGACTATTTTGCATATTGTTTTTGTTTAGCTTTGATTTTCAGAAATGAGAGGTGAGGAGGTCATATTAGGAGGCAGATGGCTTTTTACCAAACCACAGTAAAAAATCTACTTAATCACTGAAATTTAATGAAAGCTTCCTTCCTCTCCACTCAAATTATATTATTACCTGAAATAATTAGCTACATGAGATCATTTGCATATTCAGCCCAGAGCCATTTAAAAAGCCACTTTAGTCATTATGCAACATTTCTATTTGGTTTAACACAAATTCCTAAGACAGTTTTAATAATTTAGAATTGGTTTTTTCAATGTAATTGTGAGTTTATTCATTAAAATGAGAATTATCTTTTATTTTACATGTAAAATAAACTTCTCAGAAATTGAGAATTTATCCACAGAAAGAAAGTTTATTATACTTACTCTCTGAAATATTCCAGGAATTTGTATCAGATCAGAGAATGGGCAATTAAGTGTTGGGTCTTAACTGGTAACTATGGAAACTTTTTCATTAAGTGAAGTATTGCAGAGTTTTATCCTTTTCCTTCACATATCTGTCTCAATGACATCTTTTAACGTCTCACCTTGAGTTAGTTGATCAGACTTTTGAAAGAAGTCTTCACTTTCTAGTCATTGTGGGAGGATCTAGAAACTTGTTTCCTCTCACTTGTTTTTATTTTATATTCCTATCTTACAATAGAGGATATATATACCCCAAACTATCTATTTAAATTCTATTTAATGTATATAAACACGTACACACATTTACCTATGTTGCTTTGTTATTTGTGACTAGCACAGATGTTAACCACTTGATGTTAACCACATAATAGGCCGAGTCAGATGATCTAGGTGCTGCTTTGGAATTGTACACTGTATTTATGAAACTTCATTTTTGTTTTTAGTCCCCCTATGGTATTAAAATTCAGGACAAGCAGGTAAATTTTTAAAACCTGAAAACTCTACAAAATAAAATTTAAATAAACAACACATTTTTGTATGTGTCCCAAATATTATATCTTATGTTTTTATCTGCCAATTCTGCACATGGAGTTAATGAATTAAAACAAACAAACAAACAAAAAACAACATCTTCAGAGTTTTCAAACCCAGTACCATTATATAAAGCACATGTTCAAGTCCTTAATGCTATGAAAAAAATTGATATATTTAACAACTTAATATTATGAAGCTGGTAGTTTAAATTTTCCTCTAAGTTGTTATTTGAAAGTTTTCAAGCCAAATCATTCAATTTATTTGACAGTTCCTATGTCTGTTGAAAGCTTGGTATAATAACAATTTAAAGGACCTTGTAGCTTTAAAGGATCTCTGACCTTAGGGTGATTTAATTAAGCCATTATCAATAAGATACTGTTAACTCAAAAGTGCTCATTAGATCATCCAAAAGCAGACAAGAAATGACAACAGATGGTGAGGGCAGAGATCTGAGAACTGGTACATCCACAAAACCTTTGCAAAAAAAAAAAGGAAAATCAAACAAAGCAGTATATATTTCACATAGTAATTCTGACTTAACATTCATGTTCAAAATATTACATTCCTAAAAAAAATTACAATAAAATAAAAACTTGGTTTGCAACACCTTAGCCCTTTAGAACAATTATTTTTGTATTATTTATCTGTAAATATAAATTAATATTCCTTTGTTGATTATAAAAGCACAGTGGATATAATACCTATCATAATAGTATCTCAATTCACAACAAACTAAATGTTTAAAGCAGAGAGAACAGTGCTAGAGAGAAGGAGGGAGAGGGGGAGGGAGGAAGGAAGGGAGAAAGAAAGCAAAACAATAATAACAGAAATGAAAAAGGTAGAGTTATGAGTGTAGAAAATTCTAACATTACTTAGAGACATTAAAGAAGATGTAAAGAGGACCCTGGCTGGTGGCACAGTGGATAAGACACCAGCTTGTGAACCCAAAGGTCATTGGTTCAATTCCCAGCCAGGGCACATAACCAGGTTGCAAGCCAGGTCTATATAGCTGGAGGCAGGTGAATAGCAACCACACATTGATGTCGCTCTCCCTCTCTACTTCTCTCCCTTTTCATCTCTATAAATAATAAATAAAATCTTATTTAAAAAAAGAGGAAGATATAAATAGAAATGTCTGAGAATAGAATGAGCCAATATTTTAAACATGTATACTTTCCTCAATTTCTACCACCTACACTTTAGTCACCCTAGTTCTACCCACCATCATTTAATCTCTTAACTTGGTCCTGTATCACTTTATTTTCCCCAATGGCACTTGTTACTGTTATATACTATGTAATTCACTTATTTATTATGTGCATTTTCAACCTCCACCCAATCAAAATAATCTTTTTTTAAGGCAGGGATTTTATTTTTCTATTACAATTTTCTTGTCAGGTCCCTAGCACAGCCCATCATTGGCACTCAATGCATATTTGTTATATACTGCAATGGATGACATGTAATTTAGTCTGTGATGAGGTAGATATTAATTACTTAATACAAACATTTGTAATTATTATACATACGAAAATGATAAAAATTAAGAAAGGAGGATATAGATTAACAGGAACTCATACATTGCTGTTGCAACTGCAAATTGGTATTATTTTCATAAAACCTGTTGACATTATCTTGTAAAGTTAAGCAAACATTCACATGCTCTGAAAACCAAAAGTTCTTATCCTATGTACAAAGCTTAGAAAAATTATTGCATGTATGTATAAAACAGACATATGCCAAAGTATTCATACAGCTGTATTATTAAAAATAAAAAGATGGAAGGTACACAAATTCCCTTTTATAATAAATAAATAAATACAATTTATTAAACTAAATATTACAAACAGTTACTATAAGTAAATACAGCTATTTACAAAAATATGGGTGCATCTAAAAATACGTCAAATAAAAATATCCTATAGACCATATAAAATATAAAACTATTTTTATAAATTTCAACACAATCAAAATTAGACTTTATGTTGCTTTTGGCTTACCTGCATGTGTCAAAATAGCTACAGGGTGGAGCACAGTAGGTTTACAGTTGTGAGTATGTGAAACACAAGAGTTTATTCTTTTTTTTAATTTTTATTTATTATTTTTAGAAAGAGGGAAAGAGAGAGAGGGAGAGAGACATGAGTGTATGGTTGCCTTTTACCTTCCTCCAGCTACAGACCTGGCTGGAGACCTGACTTCCTGACTTGCAACCTGGTTATGTGCCCTGGCTGGGAATCTAACCAGCAACCTTTGGTTTCACAGGCCAGTTCCTTGTCCACTGTGCCACCAGCCAGGGCCCAAGAGTTTATTCTTATATTATTATTTATTAATTATTGTATCACTTTTCATACAAACAACTGTAAACCTACTTTTGCCCCTCCCTGGGTATACAGTTAGTTTTCTATGCTAGTGAAGAACTACTAAACTACTCTGCCATCATTTTCTCTGATGAAAGGCACAGGATAGTGAGGTATACCTAGGTGGAGGCAGGTCACATTAATCTTCCAGTCCTGAGGTTGTATAATGGGTTCACCAATGTTTATTATATTATTTTGCTAACATGTGTATTACATATAGTTTAAATATGTATACATATGTTTTGAATATATAAAATATATTTACATATATTTTTAAATATTTGGATATAAAAGATAAATGGAAGAGAAGCATTTAAATGCTCAATTCTATGACATTCTTACAAATAATTCAGCTGTTTATTTTCAACCAAGTCCCTTGTGTTATTCCAATGAGAGTTAGCCTATTTTTTAAAGTTATGTCATATTTTCCGATCCGTGCCAATTACCTAGATGAAGTTATGAATGTGGTCACAGTGATAAGAGACAATGAAGTCTTTGTGAGAGACGTTCAATTCTATAAGACAGAAAAAAATGCTAGGAATGTAAAAAAAGTAAAACTTATTTCCATTGTTATATATTTTGATATATTCTAAATGTATTCTGTTTAAAAATATCTTTTTTTGCTGAAATGGAGGCAAAGACAGAATGAGCAACAGTTGCTGTTCTATTCACACCAAGCACCCATGTTTAAAACTCTTACAAATGAAACTGAGCAATTTAAAAGAGCAAGTGGCATAGTTATTTTTTTTTAATATGTATTCTTTATAGCTACATTCACCAGACTCAAACATTCAAATTACACAATACATTACTTTGGTATGGCTAGTTTCTTTCAGGACTGGCTGATACAAATATATTAATAGATCACTTTATGCACTAAGTATAGATTTCTAATATAGAGCCAATGTTTTTTTGAAAACTATTCAACAACATTGCATTTCATATCAAGACATATTCAAGATGTTGAAAACATTTAATTCAAAAATATTTCTTGAATCAACAAGTTTTATTAATTATTAATCGGATGCATTTTTTTCTTCATTTTAAGTGTTCCTCTTGACTTTTTTGTAAGTATCTGAGTAACTTCCAAATAAGTTTGCTTTTGCCTTACCTGATGAAGTCAAGTTATTTTGTGTGTTTAAACTACATGTTGAGGGAGCTATAGTTTTGTTAACTCATTTTTTGTACAAAAAATACAAATGTTACTGAATTACTCTAAGCTTACTGTCTATGATTGCTTCTTTTGAGTCCCATTCACCTCTTTCAAAGTCATTGCTATCTTAAGAATGAAAAATATATGTCTTAAGAATAAAAAAATACATGTCCTATTAGCCAAATATATATTTCTCTCCAAGAAAAAGTTCTAAAATTTAAAAAGAACCATCCTCGTATAAAAATAAATCATCCTCAGCCACTTATTTTCTAAAAGACTTTGGCTTTTCTGCTTATGCAAGACTGACATCTTGCTAAGCCTTCACTCCAAAGCATTTTATAATAGAGGTCCCCAAGTGTTTGTTCTTGTCTTTTTGTAGGATTAATTTGATTCACTATCATCCAATACAATGGCCTTATGTCTTTTGTTAGTGTGCAGTCCATAACTAAGCCCTATTTTTGTTCTTTAAACTTAATGAAATGGCTCTTCTGTTCACCTTCAGGATACATCCTTCATCATACTTTCAAATGCCGGTGAAAATGTACTGCCTCTTTAAAATATTTTTAGTGCTCTGGAAAATTGTTTGTTAGAGGGGTTTTAAATGAAGTACTGTCCCTCTAGCTTAAAGTTTATAATTTTGCAATACTTAGCATAAAAGGGCATATTCACAACCAAATTTTTTAAAAGGTAAAAGAATAGACTATTTAGTCTGAAAGTTTTAAAGGTAAAGTAGTTCAGTGTTTAGTCTGAAAGCTTAGAGGGAAGATGAGGGGTGTCATGAAGACAAAAAGCAAATGGGAAAGCCAAGACAGTGAGAAAGAAAAGCTCAATGATAAAGTGCAGCAGAGAGAAGTGTTTACCATTAGTCTTAGAACGTAGAAATTTCTTTTTTTAACCCAAATATTAAGCCCTTTAAAATGTTCCAGAAAGATCAGAATCTAAAATTGATTCTCATTCATCAATTCAAAGATTAGCATTTCATGAGCCTCTGCCCTCTCTTGGTGAGTCTTTCCTTACTAACATTAGCTATCAAGACACTTGGCATTTTTACACAGCCTGAATGAATCACAATACAGATACCTCTATCCTTAAAATAATTGGATGTTGCACTTTGAAAGGCAACCATATATTGACGTCTCTCTCCCTCTCTCCCTACCCCTCTCTCTAAAAATAATAAATAAAATCTTTTTAAAAATACATTACTGTAAATCAAAATAATTTAAATGCAACTGAAACTATCAACCCATTTTCATTATTGATCATTATTATCGAATACAGTTACCAATATAATTTAATTATAATTACTAAATTGTCAGCTCTAACTTCTCACAAGCTGTGCAGCAAATAGTAGGCACAACGATATCACATTTCCAGAGAATAAAGTAGTATCTTTTCTTTAATCACTGCAAACCTGTTCATTGCGCACCAAATGAACCACCCCACTCAGAGCTGACAGCACAATTAGAAAATAGGTAAAAACATCTGGCTAGCATGCCTCTGCTGGTCGGGCATTGTCCCACAAAGCAAAAAAGTCATAGATTTTTGCCCTGAGTTGCAGGCCTGGTCCCTGGTTGGAGCACGTGCAAGAGGCAACTGATAGTGTTTCATGTCAGCATTTCTCTCTTCCAGTCTTTCCCCGTTACTCCCCTCTCTCTAAAATAAATCAATAAAATCTTCTTAAAAATAGGTAAAAGTTGTCACCAGCATCATCCTTCTCCAACATCCTACTTGGCCCCTTTAGGTTCTACACTGAGCTTCATGCTTGCAAGATCCATTTCCTAAGCTAAGTCTTAAGTGATTCATATGAGTGTTTATAATATAAGATTATTTACATTGTGTTTTATTGTGTAGCTCTTTAAAAGTTCCAAGATTGATGGAGTAAATCCCTACATTAAGTATTTCAAATAGAAGTTGAGAATAAACATTTGAGAAAAGACCACCCCTCCTTCCCATTAAATTCAAATCAGAATTTACAAGGCTCCATGAACTTGTGTTGGGTCCTCTGCTGAACCATTTTACTTGAAAGTTAAATATTCCCTTAAAAAAATAAGAGACTCTTTTAAAAGAAAGAAACCTCTTTAAAATATATATTGTAATGTGGAAGTTCTCCTCAGATTATTTTATATATTTTTTAAATTTCTAAATGTAAAAACTTAACAAATTTGTTTGAAATGAAAAGCCATCACTTCAGCATATGTAAAGGATGTTTCAAACAGGTAAGTTTAGGGAATAATCAGAAATTAAGTTTTCCTTCCGCTGCATAGAGCTGTTACTGGGAAATGGCTGCCCAACAATGGGTGGTGTTGCCCAGCTCCCTTTCGTGTCACTGAAACCATGGGGCTGGGTCCTGCTGATGGTTTGTAGCATTTACCAGCCAAAGTGATAAAGAAATGAGGGTACTTTCTCTGCCTTCTCCTTACCTATCCATGAATAAAATTCAAGGGAGACTCTATGACTCTAAAAGAGGACAGAATCCAAAATGAAAGGAACTTGAGTCTCTAACTGTGGGAAGCTGCCTGCCAATCAGGAACACCCAGTTTTGATTTTATGTGAGGGGAAAAATAAACCTAGTTTATTAATCCACTGAGATTTTGAGCTGATCCACTACAACAGGTAGCATTAAATAATAAAATGCTGCACTATAAAACAAAATTGAAAAAGACATTCATTTGTTTACTGTGTGTCTTAACTTCTTCAGGCTACTATAATGTAACATCATAGATTAGAGGACAGAAATGTATTTTTCTCAGTTCTGGAGGCTGAGCAAAGGCATCCTTCCTGATTCATAGATGGTCCTCTTTTTGCTGTCTTCACGTGACTGAAGAGGGGAGGGACCAGCTGGGGTCGATTTTATGGCAGCACAAATCCTATTCAAATCAGCTACCAAATGTCCCATCCTCCTAATGTCATCACATTGAGGTAGAAATTTTAACATGAATTTGTGGGGGAGGTGACACGAAGATTCAGTCTATGGCATTACTGTTATTGAACAAGGAGGTTCACCCACTTGGTCACAGCAGAGCCCAACACTGAACCTTGAGTTATGCAGTGAGAAAAAAAAAGTCAAAGCAATTCATTGGCAGAGTACCAAGCCAGAAGAAGGGTGAGCTAGCCTTCAAAATCTGAACTCCCCAATGATTTTTGATCAAGGGTTTTTAAATAAAGAGGTTGAGGGTTAGAAGTTAGGGGTCAAGTATAAAGGTGATTGGTTAGTTCTTGCCTGAGCTTTCGCGGTTTTCCTTAGTTTGATTCCTTCAGTTCCTAACATCATCTTGCTGGGTTCTTCTTCACTGGTCATGTGATCCAAGATTCTGCAAAGTATCTCATAATTGCATGTCAGTAATATTGTTTTTAAAGTCAAAGACAGAAATTAAACATCTGGTGATCACTGTTATTGTTTAAGTTATCACTGTTTTGTGGTTAACTAGCCAACATTTTTATTATCTCAAGCAAAGTATACTTTTAAATATTTTGGGGTGAACTTGTTTTATAGGCAGGCCTTTAGGATGTAATTAACATACTTTATAGTCTTTGACTATTAAGTGACTAATGTATTTTCTTAATCTTGGACTATAAACTATGTGAAAACCAAGGCAATTAAAACATTTAGTTAAACCTATGCTTTCATCTTTAGACCAATGATCTAATACCAAAATATGTTTACTATTAACTGCTGGTTTTACTAGGGAAGCAGGTAGGGTATCAGATGGGTCAGTGCATAGCATATTCTTTTCATCTGTGTCATTCTTTGTAACATTAATAATGCTCAGTTTGATTTTTGAGCATTAATATAACAGGAAATGTTATAGAGGAAATTCATGAATGGCATGCTCCAAGGAATCAAAGGCGTGGCAGTCTGCAAGGAGCTCCAGGGTGTCAAATCTAGCACCAAAAGTTTTGTGGGGGTATCTGCAGTTAGTTTGTAGTCTCCTAGTTTCTTTGGTTCCATGGAGTTAAACTCCAAGATATAAATGATGCTTTCAGGGGACCTTGAAGTTTCAAATACACTGACCATCCTCAGGAATGAAGATCAGCCACATTCTAACTGGACCTCTCCCTTTGTGCCTCCAAAGGCAGCTATGCTTTTAAGCTGTCATCTGCATAGAACATTGCATAAGGTAGTGTCAGCTTTAATTGTTAAGAATGTACTGGCCACAAATGCACAATTAAAACAAGGCTAGTGTATACAATGTAGGCCAAAAAAATTAGGAATTTAAAATCTTTCAAATGAATTCAAGATAAGTAGGAAACATTTACATTACCTTCTTGTCCAGTTTGTTTTAGATATTGTTAAAGGAATAATTAAAATGTGTTTACTGAGCCCTGGCTGGTAGCGCAGTGGACAAGGCGCCAGCCTGCAAACCCAAAGGCCGCAGGTTCAATTCCCCAGCCAGGGCACATAACAAGGTTGCAAACCAGGTCTCCAGTCAGGTCTGTGACTGGAGGCAGGTGAAAAGCAACCATACATTGATGTCTCTCTCCCTCTCTGCCTCTCTCCCTTCCCATCTTTCTAAAAATAATGAAATAAAATCTTTAAAAAAAATGTGTTTACTGAATCTCTGAAAGTGAATTGGTTTCTTAATTAATGGAAAAATGTTTTTATACTAAACAATGATACAAATCTCTTGAGAAATTCTATAATTTTGTAAACTATGATAACAAAGCAATGGTTGTTTACCACTTCCCATGCTGCGTGCATTCTTATTTAATTATGTCAGTTTATAAACAAAGAATTAAAGAACAGAGAAATATGTTAGCCTTTCTAACCCTTGTACACAACTCCCTAGTAAATGAAGGGCACATTCAGTGGTAAGAAAATAACACTGTCTAATGTAACAACGGGGTTTCTTCTATAATTTCTAAATGCTGTCTTTCCTGTTCTTAAAGCTACCTTATCAAAGGATCCTGAAAAATGGAGATGTTTCTTTAGACAATTTGCTTGGAGCATTTATAATAGTACACCCATAGGGGAAAAAAAGTATCATTAAGACATTATCTTTAAAAATAACAAGGTCAAATGCTTTTTGCCTATTGTGAACATCAGAAATGGAATTACAATTGGCTTAAAGGAATTCTTTACTTTGGTATTAATAAACAACACAAAGATTTATAAGAATGGCTGATTTCAAAGTAAGAATTTAAAAGAATATATAGTTCTTTTAAGATGTAACTTCAATATTTTATGTATTTAATAAATTCCAAATAATATTTTTTCTGAAATTAATTCCCAATCATGAAATATGATAAAAAGTCAGCTTTAAACTTTTAATTTTGGAGAAATGAAGAGTGAGGGTTGTTTGGTTATGCATTTGACCTTTGTCTGGCATTCACTTCATCTGCTTGGAAAAGTTTGCTTCCATCTATAATTGTTCTTATTAGAAGTCACATAGTCTTCTTTCCAAGTGTCCATGATAATTCAACTTTAAACATTAGGTAGTACAGTTTTCTGATGTACTATATTATCTGAATGTTCATCAGCATGATTAGATATCAATACTCATCATGTAAAATCTCCTTAATGGTTTCTTCTCTTCTAGACCTCTAGTGTTAGCATGCTTAGGAATGGTTCCTAAACTTCTTATTCTCTATATATTTTCTATCTCTATCTGCCTCCCATAATAATCATATCCAGTGACACAGACACTTTCAATAAGCATTTGACTCTTAAATGTATGTCCTCAGCCCCAGCATTCCCCCAGAACTCCAAACACAAACAGCCAATACTAACTTGAAATTTCTGCTTAAAAGTTGAATTCGCTTCTCAGATTTAGTGTGATGAAAAAAAAACTTGATGTCCCCTGTAGGAAACATTTTAAGAGCTTCACCCATACTCTTTCTTATCTCATATAATTGAACCATCATTTCTTTCTCCTTCCTCACACACTATGAGACTTTTTGACTGTGCTCTAAAACATTTCCTAAATGTGAACCATTTCTTTCTGCATCCACAAATACCACCATCGTGCAAGCCACATAATTTTTTCTAGAGTATTGAAAGATCCTGCTCTTCACATTCCCCTTGATATCACCCTGTGCCCAGCACACTGTAGTCTTGTAAATGTGTGAACATTTACCACTGCACTCCATCCATACTTGTTTTTTGTTGGTTCTCACATATAAAATAAATATTCATACTTTCATACAAGATTTCACTTTTTGCAAAACTGACAGATAGAATCATGTTCATAAAACTCAGGGGAAGAAAAGCAACACTAGCAAGTATGGTAGTAGTTGCAGCAGCACCAGCAACAATGCCAGCAGCATCATTCACTGGGGTAACTTCTTTACACATAAGGTTATTACTCTTTATTTTTTTAATTTTTTAAAAAGATTTTTATTATTATTTATTTATTTATTTAATTTTTTTTTAAAGATTTTATTTATTATTTTCAGAGAGGGAGAGAAACATCAATGTATGGTTGCCTTTTACCTGCCTCCAGCCACAGACCTGGCTGGACACCTAGCTTGCAACCTGGTTATGTGCCCTGGCTGGGGAATTGAACCAGCAACTATTGGGTTTGCAGGCCAGCGCCTTATCCACTGTGCTACCAGCCAGGGCTACTCTTTATTTTTTAATAACTTAATGCAACAGGAATGATCTTGAATAAATACGCTTTCTGGAGTAAATAATAGAAAAGAGCTATTAACCTAACACAGCAGGAAATATATTGACCATAGTAAGAAATTCACTCTCTCAGAATGCAATACACAGAGTTTTCTTACTGGTGCTAGTATATCTTTGTAAACTAGACAAAGAAAGAAACATTTTGATTGTTGATGTATATTCTGCAAAAGCAGTAGACTATTTTCCAGTAGTACAAAATACCTTCCCAACAAAGTGATAGTAACAACTAAGATGATCTTTGTGTGAAAGAGGAAACTCCTTTCTATATGTATTTTTATGAGGGCTCTTTTGTAAAACCATCTTAATGCTAAATAAAATAAATTCACCTAAAGGCAAATAATAATTTCCTCATAATTATCTTATTTGTGAACTTAATGTGAAGAAAAAAAACATATTAGTCATAACTGCTATATAATATTAAGCCAAAAAAGATACTGATACTATTTTTAGATTTTGACTTAAAGGTTTAATTCAAGGTGGAAGTTGTCCTAGGACACACCCTGGGAGAGATAGTTATAGTTCTGATTATTCCTTCCCCCTAAATAGGAAATTCTCTGAGTCTTTGCTATTTGAATGGCAGCATAACTGCAGCTCACTATGAATTCAGATGAAACGCCATATAGTGAAATGGGGGGAGGGAGTTAAGGGAGAAAGCAGGTCATGTGCTGGATTGGGTGAAGAAAACAGACAAGCAATAACAATACCCAATCCGTCCCTGAATAATTAGTTGCCATATAAAAAAGTCTTGAAGTTTAGAAAAACTTAGCTTTAGAGGGCCAGCAATTGCTTTACTACACGCATTTAGGAGGGCATACTTAGCATGTTAGCATGTTAAACATACCTGCAAATATTAGTTGTAAACTGGAAAGTTACACATGTAAATGGTTCCAAAGACATTTATATCATATTTGCTAAAGTAATTAAAAATATTATCAACATTTTGCTGAATCTTAAATGTGATACAAATTATAATTCAATCTAAAGATAGGTATTTAATAGCTTTGTATCTTTTTAATACAACCACTTTGGCATAATTAACTTCTGCCTTAAACTACACATTTCTGACAGGAAGAATATTTTTTCAAGTGAGACTAATCTGATCCCTAACAAAGGAATATGGGGAATTAATGGTGTTAATCGTTCCTTCCAAAATTGAAAATTGATTGTCTACATCAATATTAACTTAACAGCAACTTTTCTTCTAGTTGCTGGCAGGATGATGTTGAAAGACAATGAGTTAATGGCTGCTCGGCCTACAGGCAAAGAGCAAGTGAAAGACAATGATTTAAGGGTCATGTACACATAGTCTCAAATCCAGACTCCACCATTTTCAGACTAAATATTTTTGGGTAATTTATTTAACTTCTTCAAATCTCACTTTCATCAACTATAAAAGTAGACATGTTGATATATGTTCTTAGGAGCATTGAGAGGATTCCATTAGATTAACATATGTAAAAAGTTGACTAATGTAGTTTGTGATACTTAATAGGTGCCAATGAATATGGTTTTCCTTAAACCCATATGGAGGCCCCACAGATTTATTATACAAAGAAAAATGGAAACTGATAAAGTGACTAATGCAAAATCAGTGAGCTATTTAGAGGCAGAGCTGGACCTAAAATCTGATCTCCTGACATCAGGTAATACATATAAAGGGTACCAGGAAGCTGGATATCACAGGCATAAAATTGTTGAACTCAGACCTGAACTTTAACGCTATACATGGGCATAGCAAGTAATTTAACCTCTCTGAGCCTCAGGGTCATCATCTAGAAAATGGAGTGAATAGCTACTTCACGGAGTTACCAGAAGAATAAATTGCAGATAAGAATAATGTAGCAGGTACACAAAGTTCAACAAATGTAGTGATTATTATTAAATGTTCATTGTGTGTTGGGCACCACAGAAAGTACTATAAAAACCCCAAAGTGATCAATTCCAGGCCCTTGAGGAGTTATTTGGGAAAATAACTATTGAAGCTAAAAGTGTTTAAATGATGAAAAAGCTGTATAGTTAAGAGGTTAATGAGTTAAAACATAGGAGAATAGTTCATTTTACTGACAAAAAGCCTCACAAAGGAAGTAGGAAAAAAAAGTTGAGCTCAAGAGCAGTAGACTCATCCTAAAAAAACTTTAGTTACTTTTTTCTCTTTTTCCTATAGAGCAGTTGAAAAAGAACTTTGAATGTCAGAATTATGAAAAAAAAGCTAAATTCTCCATGTTTGGATATACAGCTTTCTGGTGGAAGGCTGATGGACAACTATTCTATTGTAAATATCAAAAAGGTATCTAGAGCATAAGTTTCCTGTGTGTATACACATGTTTATTCATAAGTTTTCATGAGCTGACCCACTCACCCTCCAAAAACATGCATTGTTTTCTAAGCCAATGGAATGCACATCTTAATAGTTCCCTTTTCCAAAACACATCAGAAAAAGTCTTACCAAGTTATCTCTCAACAATATCTTTAAAGACAATTGATAAACCCATTAAAAATGTTGGCAGTGTATCTAATTTGGTAACTGTTTTGATGTGTTTTCTAATGGTGCAGCCTGCCTTTGGCAATATGTGTAATTCAATTCATGCATCCACAGAATCAGCCTATTCTGTCGCCTATGTAGCATAACAAAATAACTTTTGCCTTTAACCATTCTTCCATTGTATGTTTTCTATCACTTAGATTTTACTGCACTGCACCATAACTTTCAAGCTGAACAAGTTGCATTCAAAAAAGTAAACACATTAGAAATAAAGGGACCAACCTTGAACAGATGGCAGAAGATGAAACTCATGAAAATAATAAAAATGATAACTGGGCTTTATTATAAAAGTGTCTGTGTGTATAGTGTATGTGTGCATTTTGCTCTAGTATAGAGGATATTTTATATCTTTACATAAATACAGTTTTATGGTAACATTTAAAAATAACTTTATTCATGATTTCATTTTATTTGCATGTAGACTTTGAAATGTCGTTGAAACTTTTCCTTGAGGCAAGTATTATATATACATAACCACTTTGTCAAATACATTAAGTCTTTACATTAAGAAGTATATAGAAATATGAAATAACTTCCTTCTCCAATCAGTGCTTTCAGTTTTGTCCTGAATAATCTTCCTGTGCTTCCATGTTATCTCGGACCAATTCCATTACTTTCAATATTTAAAAGTTTAATCTCAAACAAATGGCTGCCAGCCATTTGTTACAGTGAGACTTGAGCTGGGATGGGGGCCTGACTCTTTGGTCACAGAAGGTAATATTAGGATATGATCTTGCTCTGAGTCATCGCTTTTCCTTTTTTTTAAATAAAACTCTTCCAGGACTGGGGTAGAGAGGAAGGAGGACAAAAAGACATTTGTCCCTTTCCTTACCTGGGCAATCTTAATGTTTCTTCATTAGTTTTGCTCCTTCAATGAACCTAACTTACCAGTTATCAGCGTTTATTATTTGACTGAGTCGAAGAGCTGGTTCTCCTGTGACACAGAGCATCGCTGCCCAGCATGCTCCTTGGCAGCCGTGGCATCGCCTGGAAGATTGTTAGAAGCTCAGCCCCACACCTGCTGATTCAGAAGCTTAAGAGGATCCCCAGGTGATTTGTATGCACATTAAAATTTAAACTGTTGTGGTTAAAGCCACTCTTTTTGATATCCCATCTGTCATAGACTGATATACTTTGAATGCATCATAAAAATAAATTGCTAGAAGAATAAAACTTCTTAGAAAGTAAAGACACGCAAAGCAGAAGCCAAAAGTCTGTTATTTGATTCAACAGACTAACTATGACAGGTAGGAAGTACCAGACTTGCCCTCCCACCGGAAGCATACATGATACAAGTTATTTTCAAACATTAGATAATAGGCAAAACATGACTGATCCCTAACAGAAGTTAAACAACTATCACCCATGCTTTTTGGTGAAAGGCATGGCCCAGGAAAGGGGAGCCCAAGCAGGGCAGGATAGAATCACATGATTGAGGAGAACATCAGAGTTCAGTGAGATTGCTGTGGCTTCATTTTGTAGGGCAGAGTCCTGGGAAGGGGATAAGCTGGAAGAGAAAAAGCACTGGAAATCTCCTTAAGTTTGTTGCTGAAATCTATGCTATACAGTACATTAATGTGCTTTAAGTGGAAACTTAATGAGGCTGAGAAAGAACTACCAGTGACCTGTAAAAAGACCCTAAGCTTACAACAGGGCTGGATGACAGTTCAGTTTAAACCAACCAGAGTGGGAGAGATCTTTTATAGATTTCCCCCCTCAAACTCAGATATAAAATTTTAAGATCAACAAAGTGGAAATTAAGAAAAGAAACTTAAAATAAAATTCTAAAAGATAGAGTGTTCTCTTTCTAGACCAGGAGTGATTTTATTTGAACAAAAAGAAGCCATAGAAATTATTATACAAGTTTCGTTTGAACAACAGGAGAAAAAGTACCAATCGGGCAGAATAAAATAGAATTTAGATTAAAGGAACTTGAAGCAGAAAGAGAATATAAGACCTTTTTAGCATATTAGTATCATCCCCTATCAGCTACAATTTTAATCCAAAAACCTAAAAAAATCTTATTCCTGGACAAGATGGGCATGGAAGAAGATTTTTACTTCAAGTAAATTGTCACCTAATACTGTTTTAAGTGATCTTCCCTTTCTTCCAGAGAAGTTCTTAAACTGTCAGTTAAAGGACAATTCCTTAAGTGTGATCGGGGACCAGAAAAACCCTAGTCAAAAGCAGCTCCGAGCCACTAGAATGGTGAAAAGCCTGGCTAAGATATGGTCTCAGATAGTCTGACTAATGCACAGGAAACTGATTTGTAGGTTAAAACTTCCAGTATCAGATAATCAACTTACGGAGTGATGTCAGAGGAATAGGAACAGGAGAGACCCTCTTGGTCTCTTGCCCCTGAAATTTCAAAAATTAGAACACTTGGAACTCAGCAAAGGAGTCCCGGCTCAACATACAAGACACCTGAGAGGCCTGCGCGCTGACGCCTCCATTAGAGGTGGGCAAGCAGGAACAAAGAGAACAGGTCGGGAAAGAAAGAGGGCGTGGACTAGCCACAGACACAGCCCTGGAACCACATGCTCATGGTGGGGCTCAACCCAGAGAAGGACACAGCACACAGAGGCGCTACCCCAACTGTCAGGTGGTAGGCATTGCAAACAAACAAAGAAAGCCATGGAGTTCTGATGTCCTGTAAACTCCCAGACTTGCCTCCCATTGCCCTTGGTGTCTGGTTGCAGAGAAATTATCTGCAAACCTGGAACTGTTACAGCAGAATTACTGTATCTTCTGAGTAAAGAGCTTAGTAGTAAAGATACCTGTGGCTTAGCGCCACCTACTGGAAAATAATAGAAAGACCTCTTCAGGCCATTCATGCATGTATGCCTAGGCAGAAAAGGAACCTACCAAATACGACGAACAACCAAGGTAGCAAAGCAGCTCAGAAAAAAAAGAGGAAAAAAAGAAAAAGAAAAATCTCCAGGAAGCAAACATGAACACATGGAAATATGTGATATAAGTGACAGTGAACTTAAAATTACAGTTCTAAGAATACTCAAGGAGATGAAAAGACTACAATTTAATGCACTAAGAAAATAAATATAAACAAAACAAGTACTTTATTAAAGAGACTACAACTTTTTAAAAAGAGCCAAATAGAAATTTTGGAGATGAAGAATTAAATAAAGAGATCAGGAATGATCTAGTGCACATAGGAAATGGAGCTGACCAGATGGAGGAAAGAATTAATGATATTGAAGATAGAAATCTAGAAATGATGCAGAAAGAGGGAGAGACTTGAGCACAGGGAAATTAAAAGAGCATTATGAGAGTTATCTAACTCTATCAATAAAGCAATATAAGAATAATAAGCATACCAGAAATTGATGAGAGGAAGAGGGAAACCTGTTCAAACAAATAGTTGATGAGAATTTCCCTAACCTACGGAAAGAGTTTGATCTGCAAACCCAAGAAGCAAACAGAAACTCTAGTTACCTCAATCTA
Organism: Noctilio leporinus; assembly: GCA_004026585.1. Lineage (NCBI taxonomy): Eukaryota > Metazoa > Chordata > Mammalia > Chiroptera > Noctilionidae > Noctilio > Noctilio leporinus. The sequence goes on from PVIW01000210.1 coordinate 668,008, forward strand.
AGAGGTTTGCTCTAGGGTGTATTATATTAAAACTGTTAAAAATTAATGACAAAGAAAGAATTCTCAGGGCAGACAGGAAGAAGAAGGGAGTAACCTTCAAAGGAAAGCCCATTAGATAGTCATCAGAATTCTCAGCAGGAACTCTACAAACCAGGAGAGATTAGAACCAAATATTCAAAATACTAAAAGAGAAAAATTACCAGCCAAGAATAATATATTCAGCAAAGTTATTCATTAAATATAAAGAAATAAAGAGTTTTCCACACATACTGAAGCTGAGGACATTTATCACCACAAAAATCTCTATTGCAGGAAATACCCAAGGGGGTTATTCTACCTGAAACTAGGAACAAAAGGTCACAACAGCATGAGTGAGATCACCAACTGACAGCATAAACAGGGATAATTCATGACAACAAAAACATAAAAGGAGAGGGATAACTGTCTAAGTTGGCAAAAGGGTATAGAGACCAGATGCATTGGGAAAAAAATGCTGTATATATTAATATTTCTTTTCCATATCCTAATGGTAACCATACACACACAAAACCCCACAAAATTCAGACACACAACTTAAAGAAAAGAAAAACAGAGGAAAGTAGTGTTAATACCGCCAAAGGAAAGCAACAGACAGAAACACAAAAGAAAAGAACAAATGCAGGCACAAAGCTACCAGAAAACAAAAGATAAAATGGCTACAAGATAGCCTCAATAATTACCCTAAATGTAAATAGACTAAATTCACAAATAAAGAGTCACAGAGTAAGAGATTGGATCAGAACAAACAAACCCTAACCATACATTGCCTTCAGGAGACATATCTAAGATGCAAAGACAGGGTCAAAGTAAAAGAGTAGAAATTAACTCTCCAAACAAATAGCATCTATAGAAGAGCAGGTGTAGCCATACTTATATCTGACAAATTACGAGGTCTGTCCCGAAAGTATCAATGGTGCAAACTATTTAAATTATATTAACCTTGGCTCAATACTTTCAGGACAGACCTTGTAGTATTCAAACTAATAAAGGTAACGAGACAAAAATGGACATTTTATAATGATAAAGGGGTACTCCATTAAGAAGGCATAATACTTCTTAATATATATGCAACCAATTAGGGATCACCAAAATATATAAAGCAACCATTCACAGAACTAAAGGAAGAAACAGGCCAAAATACAGTCATAGTTGGGGATCTCAATACTTCATTGACCGCTCTATATAGATCATCCAAAGAGAAAATTAATAAAGAAATATCAGTCTTAAGTGACCCATTAGACCAAATGGACAAATTGAAATTTACAGAGCTTTTAATCCCAGAATTTAAGATCATACATTCTTCTCTAGTGCCATGGAATATTCTCAAGTACAGGCCATATGTTGGGTGTCAAAACTAGCCTCAACAAGTTCAAAATAATTGAAATTATACTAAGCATATTTTCTGACCACAATGTCTTGAAGTTAAAAATTAACTAAAAAGGAAGTGAAGAAACCCAGAAATAATGTAGAGATTAAACAACATACTACTAAAAATGACTGGGTCAAAAAATAAATAAAAGGTGAGATCAAAAGATATAGAGAGAAAATGAGAATGGCAATATGACATATTGAAATTTCTGGGTCGCAGCGAAAGCAGTAATCAGAGGGAAGTTTATCTCAAGAAACAATAGAAATACCAAGTAAACAATGTAGCATTATATCTTAAAGACCTAGAAAAGAAAGAACAAATGCAATCCAAAGTCAGTAGAAAAAAGGAAAAAATAAAAATAATAGCAGAATTGAGAACAAAAAGGCTATACAAAAAATTAATATAACAAAGAGCTGGTTCTTTGAAAAGATTAATAAAATTTATAAACTCCTGTCTAGAGTCACTAAGAAAAATAGAGAAAAGGCCCATATAAACAAAATCAGAAATGAATGAGAAGAAGTTATTACAGACATCACAGATACACAAAGGATCATAGTAGAATATTATGAAAGACTATATGCCACATAGAAAAAGTATTTTCCTAGGAATATATAACCTTCCTAGAATGAATCACAAAGCATTGAAAAGTCTAAATAGAACAATCAGCAGTGAAGAAATGGAAACAACCATTGAAAACCTGTTAAAAAGGAAGTCCAGGACCAGAGGGCTTCATTAGTAAATTCTACCAAACATTCAAAGATGATTTTAAACCTATCCTTCTCAAACTCTTCCAAAAAGTTGAAAAGCAATACTTCTTAAAACATTTTATGAGGCTACCATAATGTTAATACTAAAACCTGGCAAGGATAACACCAAAAAAATGAAAACTACAAACCAACATCTTTGATGAATACAGATGCAAAAATACTAAACAAATTACTAACAAATTGAATACAACAATACATTTTAAAAATACATTATGATCAAGTGGGAGTTTTCCAGGGGTATAAGGATGGTTCAACATACAAAAACTGAGCAATGTAATATACCGCATTGCCCCCCAAAAAGAATAAAATTACCTGATTTTATTAATAGATGCCAAAGAAGGATTTGATAAGATACAACATCCATTTATGACTAAAACACTACATAACATAAATATAGAAAAAATATCTCAACATAATATAGGCCATGTATTACAAACCCTCAGCTATTATCATATTCAATAATTAAAAACTGAAAAGTTTTCTTCTAAAATTAGGAACAAAACAAGGATGCCCACTCTCAACTCTTATTCAACATAGTTCTTGGAAGTCCTAGCCAAAGCAATTAAATAAGATAAAGAAAATAAAGACATTTAAATTGGGAAGGAAGAAGTAAAAATAACAGTTTTCACAGATGATGTGATTCTGTATTTTGAAAACCCTAAAGATGCCACTGAAAATATATTAGAAACAATAAACAAATATAGTAAATTTACAAGATATAAAATCAATGTACAGAAATGCACTGCTTTCTTATATACAAACAATATAACTTCAGAAAATTTTTTAATTCCCTTTGAAATTGCAATAAAAAGAATAAACTTAAGTTTAGATATAAACTTAACAAAGACTGTGAAAGACTTATATACTAAAAACTACAAAGTATCATTAAAAGAGACTGAAAAAGACATAACAAAATGAAAAGATACTCTGTATTCATGGATTGGAGAAATCAGCATAGTTAAGATGGGCATATTACCAAAAGCAATATGCAAATTTAATGCAATCCCCATTAAAAACCCAATGTAATTTTTTAAAGAAATAGAACAAATAAGTATCATATTTGTTTGGAACCATGAAAGACCCTGAATAGCAAAAGCCATCCTGAGGAAAAAGAATGAAACCAGAAGTATTGTACTACTTAACTTCAAATTATACTACACAGCTACAATAATCAAAACAGCGTGAAATTGACAGACTAGGAGATGCACATATGAACAGAACAAAGCCAAAAGCCCGGAAATAAAGCTACATGTATATATGTAGATAATTTTTTACAAAAGAGTCAAAAACTTACAATGGAGAAAAAGTTTCTTCAATAAGTGGTGCTGAACAAATTGAAAGCTTCATGAAAAAGAATGCAACTAGATTACAGTTCATCACTTGTACAAGAAATTAATTCAAAATAGGACAAAGACCAAAATATGAGATCTGAAACAATAAAGTACATAAAAGAGAACATAGGTATTAAATTGATGGAATTTGGTTTTAGAGATTACTTTATGAATTTAACCCCAAAGGCTAAGTAAGTAAAGGCAAAAATAAATGAATGGTGCTGTATCAAACTAAAAAGCTTCTTCACAGCAAAAGAAATGGACAACAAAATAAAAAGGCAACTGACCGGTTGGAAGATAATAATTGCAAACAACAGCTCTAGCAAAGGGTTAATATCCAAAATATAAAAGAACTCATAAAACTCAGCAACAATCAAACAATTTAATTAAAAATGAGCAGAGGACCTGACCAGACACTCCCAAGAAGACACACAAATGACCAACAGATATATAAAAAGATGTTCAACTTCACTAGATATTAGGGAACTGCAAATCAAAACTATAGTGAGATACCACCCCACACCTGTGTGCATAGCTATTAGCAATAAGACAAGTAATAACAAGTGTTGGAGAGGTTGTGGAGAAAAGAGAACCCTCGTTCACTGCTGATGGGAATGCAGATTTGGGTAGCCACAATGGAAAAGTCTGCCAGTTCCTCAAAAAATTAAGAATAGTCACCATATGATTTAGCAATCCCTCTTTTGGGTAGCTACCTGAAAAACTTTAAAACATGTATTTGCAAGATATATGCAAATGTTCATTGCAGCATTATTCATTGTGGCCAAGATATGGAGGGCAACCAAAGTGCCCCTCAACAGAAGATTAGATGAAGAAGATGTGGTACATATATACAATGGAATAATACTCAGCCATTAAAAAACACAGAATACTGCCATTTGAAAAGCATGGATAGACCTTCGGAATATTATGCTAAGCTAAGTAAGTCAATTGGAAAAAATTAATAGCCATATGATTTTACTCATATGTGGAAAATAAAACTGAAACTCATGGACACAGACAAAAGTGTGATGATTGCCAGAGGGAGGTGGGTGAAAAGGTGGTGGGGAGTGGAGGGGGTCTAATATATGGTACAGAAGATGGTTTGACTTTGGATGTTGGGCATACAGTGCAATATACAGATCTTGTATCATTCAACTTCATTCAAAACAGTTTTGTTAGATTGTATTGTGACATTTGTCATATTAGCATGCATTTAAAAACTTATCAAAATGGATAAACTTTTGTGCACCATTTTAACATTGAAGATGGAAGAGGATATGCAACATTTTCAGTGAATTATGCTTTACTCTTTAAAGAAAGGTAAAAATGCAATTGAAACACACACACACACACACACACACACACACACACAAGATTCGTGCAGTGTATGAAGAAGGTACTGTGACTGATTGAACATTTCAAAAGTGGTCTGTGAAGTTTCTTGGTACTACTGACATTTTGGCCAAATAATTATTTGCTGTCAGGCTGTCTTATACATTGGGAGATGTTTAGCAGCACCCCTTGCCTCTACTCACTAGAAGCCAATATCATAATATCCAACTCAATAAAGTTATTGGTGAAAGTGAAAACTATCTTTTATTTTATAGAAAAAATCCATATGGACTTTTTGGCCAACCCAATGCCTTTACAAATAAAATTATTGACATACATAACTTTGTTGCAGGTAAATATGTTCAAATGGTCATTTGAAAACTTTATGAAAAAAATTGCATTAGTATTAAATTTTGTGGAAGAAATGGAATAGAATTAAAATTTTAAGGATAAACAATATAAACTTTCTATCAAAAGGAGCTTATATTATTTGTATATTAGAGTGATAATATATTTAATATTATTGTGCTGGTTATATTCCAATGAATAAATATAAAGTAATAATGTAAGATTTATTTTTAAATATCAACATTCACAATATTACATACACCACAAACTTTATGATTTAAACTTAAGATGGGAAACTCAGATTCGACCTAACAATAAGCAAGAAGATACATGTTTTTTGAAATATTCTCCTAGGTATTATTATGGCCTTATAGAATTGCCTTCACTAATTTAATGTTAACATTGCCTCAACTTTTATTAAAAAGTAAGTATAGGAAACAGCCATATGGAATTCACCACTCCAGAGAAATGCCATTATATCACAAAATGACCTCTAAAGAAAGCCCTGCATGAAAAATTATTTTAGGAATTAGGTTTTAGGGAAAGTTTTCTTTTTTTGAACAGTTGATGTTTCATTCTTTCTTGTCATAAGATTTAGGACAGTGGTCATATTTTCCTTATCACTTTGACTCCCAGGAAATTTGCAATTAAATCTAAGGTTAGAGCAAAAGAATTATTTCAGTCCTAACAGACTGTACAAATAATTTGCAATCTTGTCAACCTATTCTTACTTATAACTTCTGCCTGTCTATATTCTTAATTCTATTTGCCATTATTTTATGATTTGTTTGTTAACTCACCCAAATATTTTATGGAGACAAGATATAAGTAAATGTGAATTTAAATAATAAATGTTCTTTTTATCTAGGTATCCACAGGCAAATCTCTCACCTGTTCCTCAGCCTATCCTTACTACGTATTGGGGAGGTAAAATGACCAAATACAGGGGCTTTTGGTGACAAAGAGGGGTCACCATCATTATTCTTGGATAATGTTTTATTCTAACCAATTTCCAAAGCAAGCATGCCCTGTGCATATATTGCTTCTTGGTGTGAGCACAAGAATCAATCTAGCCTTTGACTCCCATGTCCAGTTAACAGGAAGTACAATTCCATGCAATGAAATTTTCATCAAATTCAACCAACAGTATCAACGGAATCTAAAAAAAGGAGTTTAGCCCTGGCTGGTGGCACAGTGGATAAGGTGCCGAACTGTGAACCCAAAGGTCGCTGGCTGGTTTGAATCCCCAGCCAGGGCACATAACCAGGTTGCAAGCCAGGTCTCCTGCCAGATCCATGGCTGGGAGCAGGTGAAAGGCAACCATACATTGATGTTTCTCTCCCTCTTTGCCTCGCTCCCTTCCCATCTCTCTAAAAATAATAAATAAAATCTTTTTTTTTTTAAAGGAGTTTAATTTTGTAATAGTAGGTCAAACTAAATTTTGAAAAATATAATCAAATTTGATAACCCCTTTTCCTTGAAGTGAGTCTCAAATGAGTGGCCTCTTCTAACCACTTATTGGGGAAAGAATCATCCCAACAGCACATTGATGAGTAAGCAAAGATTCACCTTAGCCACAGATAGTATCGCTGGCTCCACCTGCATCCCTGCAATCACTCCATCTCTCACCTCCACTCAGAGCACCTGTTCGTGTACTAACCCTCTCCCCATCTGTCTTCTATTTCTGAGAGTCTGGAATTTTCAAACCACCTGACCTTCTCATCTCAACTCTATTTCCTTCACTTAGTATATAAATATTGTGTGGCTACTCCGTTCCAGACACCAGTTGAGGTAAAAGGAATATAGAGAACATGTTGGTAAACAAAATAGAGTAAATGTCTTCAAGGAGCTTATAATCTTGAACATTCCAAAAGATACATAAACACAGGAGAGGTTTCCATCAGGAATTTACTTTGCTCCTTACTTCTCTTCCCATTGGATTTTTCTCTAAGTTCTACTTGATATGGTCCCAAATCACATCCCAGACCTCACACTGTCACTTCTGTTATTTAAATAAATCCTATCAACACACACACACATACACACACACACACACACACACACACACACACACACACACTACATACATGTAGCATGGACTCTATATAGGGAATTATACAGATATCTTTTCTAAGGAGATATTCAATGTGACATGTTTGCCACAGAGAATATCTAACTTAAACTGGTCACTTAATTAATTGGGAAAATAAGTGTTCATTTGCTCATAGTAATAGTTTCTAAGTAGGGCACCTTTAGCTCTGGTTATGGAAAGAGGGACACAAGTAAGTTTTTGAGGTATATGCAGTAAGTAATAAGATGGACAAAATTTTATTCACCAAATTTTACCCAGCACTGAACTTTTTGAAATAAGTGCATGAATATATTATGTTGGGTCTCAGTGACACAACAGAATGATTGTGTAATAAAAAGTAATAATTAAACTGCCTCCTAAGAATGTGGATCCAGGACACTGGTGGAATAATATGTTTCATGGACCACTGTGTGGAGGTTGGAGTCGCTAAATTTAATCTCAGGCACTGGAAAAAGCTGAATTGCTATATGATTTCCAAAGGAAAACATTGAAATAAAACATAATGATACCTGGGGTCTATGAGTGTGTCACAGGTGAAGATTCTAGTTTGCCCATTGCTAGTGTTCCCATTAGTTCACTTGACAAAAACAATGAGTTTGGAAAGACTGACTATTTAAAATTGCTTGCTTTGTTGCAATAGATTTAAATCCACCACTATCACTACAGAAATTTTAGTTAGTAGAAAGTGAACATTAAATGTCCTCAGAAAATAATAAAGCCAAACTTAATCAGTTTGTTTATAGCACAACAATTTTGCCAAATAAGGCAATGAAGTGACAAGAGAGTAGAAAGTTTGGTTCTTAAATAGCAATAATATAACTCTATTCCACCTCTAGTCCAAACTGCCTTGTCTTGTCAAATTTGCACAAATTTATTGTTTCTTTGTATAAAAGGCATAAAAGCTTCCTGCTATGATCACTTCTTTTGGGCCTTCGTTCTCTTGAAAAGGCTCCCATGTACATGTAAAAATTGAATACAATTTCTATGCTTTTCTATTAAATCTGTCTTTGTCATTTTAATCTTTAAACGCAGCCATAGACACTAAGAAGGTCAAGAAAACAGTTTCTTTCCTTACAATATAAATGCTAAAACTCTCTGGTGAATCAGTGTCCTCCTTGCATTTGAGCCTCATTCTAACAGAAAGTATAATAGAATACTTTGATTTGACATGAAATGCATCAACTCACTATGTACATTTCTTCCATACTGTTCAGGTGGTCTTATCTGCAGGTGCCAACACATGTGTCTTTGCCTGTGCTGTGCCTCTTGCCATGAGTGGCCTCTGTCCCCTTGCTCAGGTAACCTTATCTCTTGGGATAGACAAAGCAGTATCCAATTTACTTTCCAGCCAATCTAGTCAATACCAACACACTCTTTAGGCCCCAGTTTAAATAGCATCTCCTTATCATGTCTTCATCTTTCTGAGGCAGGGTTGTTAAATATTGCTGTTGCTCAATTTATTTGTAGTTATGTTCTTAATTTATTTATTTTATTTTTAAAAGACTTCATTCATTATTTTCAGAGCAAAGGGCAAAGAGGGAGGAAGAAAGGGAGAGAAACATCAACGTATGCTTGCCTTTCACCTGCCTCCAGCTACAGACCTGGCCGGAGACCTGGCTGGAGACCTGGCTTGCTACCTGGTTATGTGCCCTGGCTGGGAATCTAACTAGCGACCTTTGGGTTCACAGGCCAGTGTCAAGCCAATGAGCCACCAGCCAGGGATGTAGTTCTTTTTAAAGTCATCAAGCTACTACTCCTTTAGTTTTTTAAGAGTTCACTACTTACTCATAGCTTATCATTAGAATAATGATAATAATAATAAATTTTAGAAAAGTATTCATTTTGGGGATATTAAAATATGAATGAAAGAAACAGTAGGTAAACAACAACTAGGTTTAAGGCAGAAGGCCTAATATTCCTATTTATTGATTAATCATAAGTGCTAATCTAGTTTAATGATGGTCAAAAAAAATACTTCTCAGTGACCATCCCTTTACATTTATTACCACAGCTGCAAAATTCATAACATGAACACAAGCATATATATAATAGTAGAAATGCAAATCAACTATATTGCACCAGTCAAAAGCTAAAGACTCAGTTTTTGCATTAGTGCATTAAAACATTTTATTTTTTGGAGTTGATCATAAGCATTAAGTTTGGTTCTATATCATTCAGCCAATAAACTGGACCAATTACTGACAATCGTACAATGCTTTCATCACAATATTGATTTTATTCAGAATCTTGACTATAAAAGTAAGCCCATTTACAAAATGTTTCTAGATGTTAAAATTATAATTACAGCTATTTAATTTGTTGAAAATATTAGTTTATGAACTAAAAATAGCACTTCCCCTCATTCCAAAATATAAGAATATATTTTGCACCATTAAATTACTATTTAGCCCTGGCTGGTGGCACACTGGATAAGGCACCAGCCTGCGAACCCAAAGGTTGCTGGTTTGATTCCCAGCCAGGGCACGCATAATCAGGTTGCAAGCCAAGTCTCCAGCCAGGTCCATAGGTAGAGGCAGGTGAAAGGCAGCCATACATTGATGTCTCTCTCCCTCTGCCTCTCTCCCTGCCCTTCTCTCTAAAAATGATGAATAAAATCTTTAAACAAAAATTTAAAAATAAAATAAATAAATTACTATATAACTTTGAGTATCACATTAATATCGATGGGTGATTCTGAATATAATAGTTGATATACTTTATTATGATTTCTACAAAAAATCAATTCTAATCTAGCTATTTTTTTAATTTTTACTTTGTACTTGAATTCTAACAGTGAAAGTAGAAAAATGGTAGGGACTTCAAAAATGGATTTTGAGGAGTGATCAGACAAACATGCTTTTACGCCATTTCATCATTTGAATTTTATTTTATTTTATGTTTATTTTATTTAATTTATGGGGTAACATTGGTTAATGAGATTATGTAAGTTTCAAGTGTACACTTTAATGATAAATTATCTGTATATTGCATTGGGTGCCTACCACACACAGTCAAGTCTTTTCCCATCACCATATATTTAGTCCTCTTCATCCCCACTAGCTAATAAAACCATTCACTACTTACTATAAGTTGTAAGATGGTTACATTCTCTTAGAATATTATAGATTTCTTTTTTTATAAAATAGTTTTCAAAATGAAAGTTCAAAGGGGAACAGTTTGGTCAAGGAACTAGTATAAATGACTCATGGACATGGACAACATGTGGGGACTGACTTTGGGAAAGAGGATGGGGAGGATGGGGCAGGGGAGGCAATGGGGGAATAATGGGATAAATGTAATACAATGACAATTAATTAATTTTTAAAAAAGAAAATGGAAGTTCACTTTTAAAATGCAATAGTTTATTTTCAAGTGTGCTTTCACATATTAACTCTGTAGGATGCCATATTTAAATTCTGTAAAACTCTTAAGAGATATTTTTCCTTAGGACACATCAGCTTCATATTAACATGTTAATGTGTAATAAAAGGACAATATCTGTCCCTATCAACCTGAATTATAATACCAGATAACATCCATTTAAAATTTTAATGCACCTTAAGCTTCTCAATTGTGTCTCTTCTAACTGGCATTGTTCACCTGTGTTTGTTCATAAACATCAAAAAAGAAAAATCTAAAATTTTTTATTAACCACTTACTAAACCTAAAAAATATAATAAAATAAAACACAAGTAGGAATAATCTCTGTGAATAAGGTAGAAAAAGATATTATAGTTCAGTGGTTCTTAACAAGGGGAAATCATAAGAAGAACCTCTGACCTTTTTTAAAAATACAGATGTCTGCATCAATCCTCTGATGTTACCAGATGTGAACTCACAATTGAGAATCACTGTGAGTTTTATGCAGAAAAAAATGGCAAATGCTAACATAGGTATGAAAAAATAACTAAATAAAAGTATGATTATAGAAATGCAAAAGTAATCACAAAAATAATATTACTTACACAATGTCAACTAAAAATATAAAGTGATATCTGAATAAATGGTTATTTAAATTTTACTTCTTCCTCATTTCTTATGTATGCTTAATGTTTGTGCAAATGAAATCCATCATTAATTCTTTTTTTTTAATTTTATTATTTTTAGAGAGGGGGAAGGGAGAGGGGCAATGAGAGAGAGAGACATCAATGTATGGTTGCGTTTCACCTGCCTCCAGCCACAGACCTGACTGGAGACCTGGTTTGCAACATGGTTATGTTGCCCTGTCTGGGAAGCGAACCAGTGACCTTTCAGTTTGCAGGCTGGCACCTTATCCACTGTGCTACCAGCCAGGGCTTCATCATTAATTCTTTAGTCAATGATTCATTAGGTGCTGGAACTATAAGGAAAAATAAGAGAAGCTTCCTCTATCAAGAGAAAATAAGATTTTTACTTGAAAAACATGAATAACAATCATTTTTGTTTTAAACTCCATACTTAGACAATGTTTCTAACACAATTATTTGTCCAAAGTCTGTGTAGTTTTGAAATTCATATATTTTACTTAACAAACTCATAGACTTTAGGAATCATCCATTTCAATTATCTTAGCTTCTTAATTTGTATCCTTTCTTACCTCTCAGCACCATTCATGAGATAATTTTCCATTCTAGTTGTGTCTTTAATCTTGCCATTTCACTTCTCATCCTTTATAATGGTTCTGGACATAATTCCATGGGATTTACTTTATCTCACCTCATATAATACCTTAGCTTGCAAAAAATAACCTCCTCCTTGCAGTGGTAATTGTGATGGTGTCTGTTATTGTTTCTCTCTCTCTCTCTCTCTCTCTCTCTCTCTCTCTCTCTCTCTCTTTCTCTCTCTGTCTCTTTTTCTCTCTCTCTCTCTTTCTCTCTCTCTCCTTTTTTTTTGTTTTTTGTTTTTTGTTTTTTGTTTTTTGGAGTTTTGGTTTCTGGAAATTAACCTGTCAAGAATCTAAAGGATGAGTCCTCAGGAAAATTGGACAAAGTGAACAAGCTGAGTTCTAAGAGAAGTTTCTGTTCATCAGCACAGGATTTTAGTAAATCCCAGACAGGAAATGGTACATAAGTGAAAATCTCTGACTAAATTAGGTATCAGATGTGATTGCTCCAGCACTGTGTGTATACAGGCTAGTAAATATTCAGTAAGTAGCCAACATTTATTTATAAATGGGTTGCAATAAGGAAAGTTCTTAACAAAAGTATCTGGCACAAAATAAGTAGCCAATAAATCTTAGCTGAAAAGGAGAGGAAAGGAAGGAAGGGAGGGAGGGTGAGA